>JAJGOT010000757.1:0-65000 GCA_022457155.1 Cladopsammia gracilis
TGTAATCGTTCTCTAGGGGAAAACTGAAGGGAAACACTTCTCTGTTGACTTGGTTTGGCTTCAGATAATTTTTGAATGAGTCTAGATTCGAATAATTTCCTTCCTTTTTTTAATTTTAGGGCATTTGCATAGCTTTTTTTTTCCTCCCGCCATGGGGCATTTGCTAATTTTTTTCACAAAATGCTTATGCCCGGGGGTTGTCCAGGAATTGATGGATGCATTACAGAGATTCACTTTTACGGTAGGGGTCGTTACCATAAGGTTTCGTTACATAAAACTGGGCAGTGTCCGCACGGGGATTTGGTTTCATTTATAAAAAAAATGTTTTTGTATCAACACAAACCCGCGAAACTTGTAGTACAAGGCAACAATTTTGCAAGTTTTATGAATTAAAATTATCTTTTATTTCGACTAAATTATCCAATACGGCTAAGCCTTTAAAATCGATATACAACAAGAGAATAAACTACTCTGAACTTGCGTGTACATTTTATGGTGAAAATGCTTAAAACATCCTTTAAGATACAATTTAACTCCAACAACACTAAATTTATCTACGTTCTAAAAACAAGATCCCCCAACGAGAAATTTTTACTGAGGAAAACACTTAGAATGGCGTTACACTGTTTTTCCATACCATTTAAATTGGTACCTTTAAAGAAAACTATGAAAAAGCTTATAGTTTGTGATTTTCGGTATTTCCCGAAAATCCTACCTCGCCTTGTTTTGTACCCAAAACGACAATGTTTGTCCGTTCGAAAACAAAAAGCGACACATTTTCCGATGTTACGAAATTTTGATGCGACATTTTACTGAAGAAAACTCTGACTAGTTCTTAGTCTAATTAATTTTGAATTTTAAAACTGACTAAGGCCATCCGAGCAGATTTTCCACCGAAACGAGTCGTTGAGTGCTCCAGTGAAAGATAAAAGTTATATATATTTAATATTAGGGCGGTTTTCAATTGAGTGTCGTAGAGCCAAAACCAAAGTTATTACTCTGACCAACCACAGAACTCTCAGACAATCCGATGAACCAATCAGAACTCGAAGCAAATACTGAGCTGGCGCCAAGCGCAGGAAAACGCGTGCGAGCAAGTCACGATTTGTTTTGATTTTACTTCTGACTGGTTGAGAAAGTGGCGCGAGATTTTTTATGCAAAACCAAAGCAATCGCGACATTACTTTCGATACTCAATTGAAAAGTGCTCTAATGTGCAATTTTTATAGAAACAGCCCCGAGACATAAGCATGTCCTGGATCCTGATTAGTCACAAAGCTATATCAGAAAAATATTTCTTTTTGTTTGTAAAATATAAAAAAACATTCTCATAGGGGTTGTCGTAATAAAGCAATTATTCCAGTCAATCTTCTTTTTACGAGATCAATTTTAAAGTTTGTGATTTCGTGGAATAACACTTTAATGCCAGTCCAGTAGGATCTTGTCATGGCAAACTACATGTATTAATTTATTAAGGTTCTTCAGTTCGTGTTTGTTGTTATTATATTGAAAGCGCTACACCATTCCTATAAAGCAAAATTTTAAATTCTTATTTGAAAACAAAAAACTTCATATCGCCTTATTTGATTGCGCGATTGGTGTTTTTTTCTTCTGATGTTATAATTCTTCAGATGTAGACGAAGCAAGAAAAAAGAAATTCAATGAAACGTTCCAGATAAAAGTGACACTTAAGGTTTCAAAAAATTTGTGGAATTGGTTAGTGAAGCGCATTAAGCCGGGCTGTAGTTAATAACACAGACGCTAAGCGTTGTTCTACGCAAAACAAACACGTGATCGATGGTTTTGGAAAACCATTGAAAAATCCACTCTTTGTTACTTTTATTTAACTATATAAATTTATGACAGGCGGCTATTGTGTGCCACATAAAACTGACAGTAGAGCATTAATTAAGCCCCACCTCCTTCAAAGTTGTGCCGTAACACTGATATAAACTGCCTACCTTAACCTGTTACTTAATATGCGGCGACTTTCATTCATCATATCTGAGTACTTTCGAATAATAAAGTACAATTTTAGGCAAAAGCGTTTTTCGGCAAACCATCCTTTCCACAACAAGTACAGGGATAGACCAGTAAGGGCAACTGCAGCCCCAACGATAAGGGCTATAAAGAGCGAGAAAGCATGAAGTTAGAGTGAAGTCTAGCGAGTGTATATAGTGATCGAGGTTTCAAGTGTCGACTGCTGAATTTTGTGAATGTACTAGTGTTGTCTTACTTTTTAGACATCATTTTAGGGTCTTTCTGCATGTACCGGTATCCATGAACCACTCATTGTCTTCTATTGTTTGTGAGGTATTGTATTTTTGGTCTTGTTTTGCATTTGTATTATTGTCGTTCTTTGTTCCTTTTGTTTTACGTAATATGTGCTCCGGTACATGCAGAATCTACCTAATTTTAAGCTTATATGTTTCTCCGTAAAAGCACTCAAACCACTCGGGAATCAATACTACAATGGAAGACGCCATGTGTTCAAGCTGTGTACAGCTTCTTGTTCAATTTAAATTTGCAACTCGAATTTTCACTGCAAAAATCGGAGTTGTGTAATTTCATGTACTATAAAAATCCGAGTTGAAAATTCGACAACATTTTCAACTCGGAGTTCTGATGAAAAACCGAGTTGTTATTTAGAACTCGGATTTTTGCGGTAAAAAACCGTGATTTAAATTTAAAAATTACCCAACTCGAATTTTGCAGTGAAAAGTCCAAGTTGCTAATTTAAATTGAAAAACAAATTTTTACTAAAATTAAAATTTTTACTAAATTCTTTACAAACGTGAAATCATCACGGCATATTGTCTACTGAAAATTAGTTTTTTTACGATTTTGAGTTAGTACTACTTTATAGTAAATATATTAGAACGCGCATATATCAACTCTGTTCTATGAGCTTTAAAAATATACATATCTGAAAACTGACACTATTTATAGACTTGTTCAAAAAGGAATGTCTTTTGTTTGGATTTTATCAAACGTAACATGCTTGCTTTTGGATGCCAAAGACCGGATTCACGAAATAACAAATTCAATGAAGAATTTTTTCACGAACGCTTTCCAAGTTAAGATGTATTCAATCCAATAGCTGATATTATTGAAATAACTATAAGCTTATTGTGAAACAAAAGACCACTCTCGCAGTAATGGCAATCAGTTCAAACATGCCGTCAAATACAGTGTTTGTAGAGAATCCAGTGTCTGATTTCGGCAAAATTTCTTGAAAGAAGATTTTACTCGTCAAGGTTGAAGGATGCAGCAGTGTTAGAAAGCGTGCAGTCCATTTGCTTCGGCTTTTCAGAACATTCACAGAGTAACTCTTGCCACTGGCTATGGCTTCACTCTCAAGTATTTGTATTCTTTAGTCATCGGAGAAGTCCAAAAATATTGGTTTTTATACATATAGACTTAATCAAAACTATAACAAAATTCTCGAATCTGATTGGTTATCAGCAGACCCGATTAGTAATAGTAATTGGACTGAGTGGTGTACAATTCAGGGAGTAATCGATCCGGCGAATAATTTCAAATCGGCCGAGCGCGAGGGCCCTTGAATTGTACGACACGAAGTTAAGATTAAGAGATTAAGAAGTCTATATGGAGTTTTTTGTACCCAAATCATCAAGATTATTTCCTATCAGTTTACAGTGCGACCACACGAACCAAGGCCACCCAGACAAATTTTGAGACAAATTGAAATTAGCCAATCACAAGTCAAGATCTAGACAATAAAATAGCGCAAAATTATACTTGACCAGTTCAAATTCTGAACTGTGAGATGTGTTGCGAACCTTTGATATCCATAAATTCTTCATTACCCAAATGATAACAATGAAGAATTGTCACGTTTGTATAAATCAAGCTGGAAAATTTTATGACAACGTCTGGGTTGAATCAAAGCCAGCAGTAAAGAAATTTTGAACAATCCAAAGTGAACGTGACGGCCGCTCATTTCATGCAAACCGGGCGCTGCGAGCGATTCGCAGTTTCGGTGATTACTAAACAGAGCTGTCAACAAAGATTGTTTTCATTTTTCGAAGACGTTTTTATGTACATTCAAGCGGTAATTTCTAACTTTCTCTCCGGTTCCATCTCAATTTGAGAGCGATTCTTCATACATCTGAGAGTTTTGATTTGTTTTTTTCACTTTCCCCTGGCACCTTGTTTCTCGAGAAAATCACAATTTATAGTTTAGGACTTCAAAGCTTCAACCCGACCTGTACATGTATAGTAGGGAACAGAGAGACGACAAAAGGATTTTATATAAAGTAACGTGAACATTTTGTATAAAAAGTAAAATACCCGCTTTCAGTGTACGGTCGCTGGATAACAAAGTATGCTCATAAAGCGCCTGTCATGCAGGCTAAACGAGCGGATCCGTACGGATAGTTCGCAGTTGTTTCTCAGAAAATAGTGCTATTTTTGCCGTTGAGTTGAAAAATCGGGAGCAAACAGCTGTGAATTATTCGTTTGAAGAAAGACGGAAAATAACTTTCTTCTTTTGAGAGTTCAATTTTTTTGATCGCACGTCGGAATGTGTTATCCTCCTGTCACCTGTGCGACTGTGATGCATCTAATTTATTCGCAGCCAACTTTGCCCGCCTTTGTCACGTATTTATACACGTCTCTCATTAGAAAACAGTTTGCTTCTTCGTTGATTTTTTTGTTTCAACAATCAGAACTCGAAGAATTAATGAAAAGGCAATGATCATGTTTGCTTCCCAACACGCCTGAGAGACACACGGTTTTCAGCTCACGAGCTCATGATTTCTCACTGAGAAGTACCAATGTGATATAAATTCAAAACTTTCTCGCGTAGAATTTGTGAGTTTCGGCGCCGTTAGCAAAATACCTTCCGGATTGATTTATCCAAACGCGCCAATTCATTTTTAGCCTTTGGTCATCGAAGATTCTCGACACACCGCGCAGTTCAGAATTTAAATTTTGCGCTCGGCTCGCGGTACCAAACAACCGGTCAAGTATAATTATGCGCTATTTTATTGTCTAGATCTTGACTTGTGATTGGCTAATTTCAAAATTTGTCTCAAAATTTGTCTGGGTGGCCTCGGTTCGTGTGGTCGCACTGTAAAAGTAGGAGGAAGGCAGCAAAAAAAAGAACATTTAATGGCACCTGATTGACGCGCACGCAACGTAGGTGTCCAATTACAGCTATCCAATTACAAAAAGTCGTAATTGGATAGCTGTAATTGGACACCCACGTGACCGCGCGCCAATTACGTAAGAAATAGGCGCGCGGATGACCAATCACAATCAAGAATTTTGTTATTGATACGATTAGAGCATTAAAGGGAGAGTTTACGCGTCATGCAACTGTATTGTAACATTAGCGTCTCGCATCATCTAACGCGTATTTAGTAACGGTTTTAACCGCTGTAAATCAGTTGCCCTGATGAAGTCTTTTGTAATAAAGACGAAATATCGGCAAAGTCGAATTTTCCAGTTTGTGATTGTTATATATATATATATATATATACCTGAATTTTTCAAAATGTGATCGCTACTTTTTGGATTCTACAGAACCGTGGTGGAACCGCGGCCCTCGGCCGCGGTTCCACCGGGGGACTGGCCGATTAGTTTTAAGGGGGGGCTCCGTCAACCATGTTTGTGGTGAAGTCTACTGAAGTAGGGCTAACAGCCAACACTCATTTGGGGTCCCTCTAGTTTAATCCAGGGGGGTAGGGTGGGTCAAAACTTGTGTCTCCAGTTCAGAAAAAACAACGTTTGACTTCACTGCTTGCCTTGGTTTTACTCATTCATTTGCAGGGGGGGGGGGGGGGGGGGTGGCGTCTAGCCTGGTTCTGGTGAACTGTACTGTAGTAGGGCTAACAGCCAACACTCATTTGGGGTCCCTCTAGTTAAATCCAGGGGGGTAGGGTGGGTCAAAACCTGTGTCTCCAGTTTAAAACTTGGTTACTTTATAGGCCTTTTTGCTTACAATTCGCAGACCACCCCTGGAGAGTGCTCAGTTGTCTTAGCCCAGGAACGGGAATCAACTCTCAGTGTTTGTTTGGGCAAGCGGAGCCTGACGGAAGGTATTTTCCAGCCAAACCTGGCATTTTCCTGGTCATTTCAATACCTGTACAGTTTTGGCCCAGCAGACCGGTTTTCAAAAATCCAGGTATATATATATATATATATATATATATATATATATATATATATATATATATATATATATATATATATATATATGGAGGAAAGAAACAAATAAACTACGCTTTCATCCCGACAAGACTAAATCCCCTGATGAGTGGGCAACCACGAAACAGGCTTGTCGGGATGAAAGCGTAGTTTATTTGTTTCTTTCCTCCATATAAACACATACTTCGCTCTACATTAATGTATTGAGCACTGTTTTACGAATATCCAGTTCTACACTTTATATATATATATCATGATGACACTGACAATATCGTAACTTTAATTTTCAACTCTTTGCGATTAACTAAACTAAAACAACTTCAAATCAATTCATGTTCTGCGTTACTGAAAGACAGAAAGGTGGAGCTAATCGACTTTATCGCAGCCAGTTGCATAATCACCAAAGATTGCAGTTTTGAGAAGTTGTTTCAAACCAGGGTTGAAAATGAGAAAAAAAATGCATTTCCAGTGGTTTAGCCGCATGAAAAAACAAGCTTATTAATTTCCTCTTGTTTCTCTGTATTATTGATATAATACTTTCAGAAAATATACAAAAACAACATGTACTATCACTTTAAATTTAACTTGAGTTACATCGCAAGTTTGTGGACTTAAAACTAAATGTTGAGAATGTTTTCTCGAATTTCTCCGCTTTACTATTTCAACAATTTATCCACCTTTTTCTTTGCTTTCTCGTTATACTCTATTTTTTGTGCTTCCATCTTTCTTTTTATAATGTTTAGGTCTTTCTTTAGTTCGTTGACTTCGGTCGTACGTTCTTCATACTTACAATTAATGGAATATACTTGATATACAATCGCTACGACTCCAGTAGTTACGGCGCCCGCGATAGCAGCTGCCTTTTCTGCTACAACGGCTTGCCCGGTTGTACTTGCGTAAAGTAAGGCGCCACCTGAAAATAAATAAATAAATAAATAAATAAATAAATAAATAACTGATAATTTCTAGCAGAAAGTTAAGTGCTGCGAGGTATTTCTTGTATCGTCTCTTCCCTACTTATAGCAAAGATAAATCGAGATTGTTTTCGGAGTATCCTCCTCGCCTTGCACTTTTAAAGGCAACGCCACAGTTTTTTTGGCCGTGGGGTGTATGTTTTCGCAGCGAGGACATGCTTGGACTGTTTTTCAAACTTCACCATGCAAGTTTACGAAATGTGATCAAAGTTGTATGTTTTGTGGTTTCCAAGCGACAGCGGTTACTATAGCAACGTCAGCTTATTGGCCTTTGTTTTAAAACAATGTCGTTTTTTTCTCAAAATCCAGTCATCACTAGCTAGCTGCAAACCAATTTATAAGAAAATTTACAAGACGAGTAAATCAAAAATTATTTCTAGGGTATGACAGGCAAAACAGTAATAAAGCAAATAATTTGCCTAAAGTAAAATATTTCCAAAATGCTCTTACATATTATTTTAAAACAGCCAGCTGTTAAAATAATGATTGTCCTTTACTTTACTTTACCGTCTACCGTTTTCCGTCGAGCCTACTTAATAACAGCGTGGACTTCTATAGTTTTCAACTGATGTCAAGTTCATTCATTGAGAATTAGCGGTTCGATCACTACAGACCCTTTCAATATATTATCCGAACAGAAACGCTTTTATCAAAACCTGTATTCAAGTGGCAATAAAAACGCTGATCATTTTAAAACAATTGAATCTTTCCTGAGAGATTTGAATATCCCTAGACTTACAAAGGAACAAAAGCTATCATGCGAAGGAAAAATTACTCCAGAAGAATGTGCCTCGCTTCTGGGAAGTTTTAAAGAGAACAAGAAGCTGTACACAGCTTGAACTCGTGGCGCCTTTAACTCATTGCAGCATTGATTCCCAAGTGATTTGAGTGCTTTTACAGAGAAACATAAGCTTAAAATTATATCTAATCAAAGGCTCCTAAGAGCCAACCCGAGAAGAAGAAATGCTAACGCGTAACGTGTAACGCAATATTGCCGTAAGCTTTAATACGTTTTCACACTGACACAGTTCGATATATATTTTTTTAAATTAAACGTAAGGATTTTTGACGAACGAAAAAAAAAGTACATCACTTTCATAATGTCCAGTTCGAAAAAAGAAAAAAAAAAAAAAAAAAAAAAGGAAAAAAAAAAGGAAAAAAAAAGAGGACTTGATGGAGATTCGAACTCGGGCCGTCCGGGACTAAGCCTCAAACTCAATCACTGCGCTGTCCAAGAACCAAACTACCTACGAACTAAATTTTATTATTTAAAGCTAGATACGCATCAGAACGCGCGTTTAGGTTGCAAAATCCTTTTAGATCGATTTTAATGTTGCACTAAAAACTCCAAATGCGAAACATCTGTAAGCTTATTGTTGTCTATATTCGTTTACATCAAATTAATTATTGTTATCGTTGGATTCACGTTGAATTCCTGTTACGAAACGTGTTCGTAACAAAGCATTTGCTCACTAAGTTTACAGCTGATGGAAGGAGCGAGTGAGTGAGTGAGTGAGAGAATGAATTTTATTTAAACACCCTTGCCGATAACTTGTTCATCATGCTTTCACGTATACACGGGTTTAAAAGTAAGACTACACTGCATTCACTAGATTCAGTAGCTGACACTTAAGCTCGACCCGGAGCTCGATCGCTAGGCAAATGGCAAGTTTAATATATAAAACACAAAACTTGCCAGAGCAAAAATCCCACAGGAATAAGCGGCGAACACAATATCAAACGGTCCTATCCATCCATGAACGCCTTGAATTGTCTTGAAAGTGTGCAGTTGTACGCAGTAGTTCTTTATCTTGCTTCTGGATTACACAAACGGAGAGATTTTACGGTATGTATTTCATGGCCGAAAGCCATATAGTCGTCTATATAGACTTAAATATGCGTGCATAAATTTGCATGCGCTAATGTGACACGAAAAAAAACAAGAAAAGTCAACGCCGGATTTATACCTCGTGTGCTTCGCCACGAGTAACAAATCTCCGGGGAATGATGGTCTCCCAATTGAATTCTATAGAAAGTTTTGGCCGGCAATCTGTGAGCAGTTACCACGCTTATTGAAAAAAAGGAAAAGATCGCTCTCTTTTAGAGAATTGGCGACCAATTGCTCTTGTCAACGTAGATGCAAAAATCATGTCTAAAGTTATTGCTTCAAGGTTAAAAAAAGTCCTGCCAAATATTATTCACCATGATCAAACCGGATTTATTAAGGACCGTTACATCGGCGATACAGTAAGATCCATCTTTGATATAATGGATTTCACACTTTAAGAGAATATCTCCGCTTTGATGATTTTTATTGATTTTCAAAAGGCTTTCGATAGCCTGGAGTGGGATTATCTTCTAAATTGCTTGGGATTTTTTAATTTCGGTCCGGATTTCACTCGTTGGGTTAAGACTTTCTATAAAAATATCAAAAGCTGTGTCATTAATAATGGGTTCATATCAGATTACTTAACGCTAGAATGTGGAGTTAGACAAGGAGATCCACTCTCCCCATACCTATTTGTTATAGCGGTCGAAACCTTTGCAATTGCAGTCCGGAAAAATGCAGCAATAAAAGGGCTCACGATTGCGAAAGAGGAAACCCAGATTCTCCGATATGCAGATGACACGACGGCGGTTTTATCTGATATTAATTCAGCACGTGCCCTTTTCACTCTTCTCGATGTTTTCAGGTCATTATCCGGTTTAATGGTTAATCCAACAAAAACTGAAGGTATGTGGATTAGTTCCTCCAGGGGAAACAAAACGAAACCATTTGGTATTAAGTGGCCAAGTGAACCAATCAAATCCCTTGATTTTTTTTTTACTCTTACCAAAAATTGTTACGGGAGAAAAACTTCATAGAAAAACTTGACAGCATAAAAAAGTTGATGAATCTTTGGTCATCTAGAGGCCCCTCTTTATATGGGAAAGTAACAATAATCAAGTCTTTGATTATCCCAGAATTTGTTTATGTTTGCTCATTACTTCCAACTCCTAACGGAATCATCAAAGATCTAAACCAGTTGTTATTTAAATTCTTATGGAAGGGCGTTGATAAAGTGACAAGACTGTCTGTAATAAATGAATACGAGAAGGGTGGTTTAAGAATGATTGACTTTGAAAGTATGATTAAGTCTTTAAGATTAGCCTGGTTAAAAAGAATTTTTGGCCCAAACAACGAAGCATGGAAAACATATTTATTTATACACTTACTACAACGGTTTGGAGGCCTTTTTCTTTTTCATTGTAATTACGATGTCAAAGATTGCTCCACCTCCTCTCAGTTTTATTCTGAGTTACTACATGGTGGTCAGAATATCGAGAAGAATTCGCAACCGGAGACGATTGGAAGTATATATTATGGAATAACAAGGAAATTCGAATAAACAAGATGCCTGTCTTTTACAAACGATTTTTCGAATCTGATATTATCTATGTAAACGATCTATTATTTCAATTAAGTATTATTGATTCCTTCCATATTATCTCACAGAAGATTAAAACAAACTTCTTAACGTGGGCCGGACTCCGACACTCAATACCATCCCATTTGAAAAACGACAACCAGACATCTTTAGCAGTCCACCCCATTTTGATGATAGATAACAAGGTTTTTGATATCCTGGAAAAGAAATCGAAAGACTATAATTACGCTTTGTTTATAAGGTCTAAAGCACAATACCCTAATCACTCCCGATACCTGAAACGCGAATTAGACTTAACAGAAGTCCAACTGGAAAGGGTCTTCTCTTTACCCCATACTGTGTCTCTAGAAAACTACGTCAAAGCCTTTCAATATAAGTTCCTTAAAGTGCTACTACGAACAAATTGTCGAATACATTTAATTTTCGCTTAATTGGTAGTTAACTTCCTAAAGTACATGATTTCCAAAGTATATCCTCATGCGATTAAGGAAAGTGGTTTTTTTTTTGCACTCAAACTCCGGTAATTTTCATCCGCCATTGAACTGCCATGTTCCTGCGGCCTGGTTACCAACGGCAGAGGCCTGGTCACTTTGATTTCGCGGGAAATCAAGTGACGTCATTTTCTCAAGTCACAGCGCTGGCCAAGGTTAATTTCTCATACGATTTCACCCACTTCGATGCGCTCCTGTTTTCGGAAAGTCTTTCTTCCTTTTAATGATGGGAAGTTATTGTGTTGTACAGGAGTGCAGCAATGAGACTGATCGAGCGACCGGGATCGCGCTGCATGCAAGCCGGACCGACAAAACGAGAGATTGTTAGATCCAAGGGAAAGAATTTCCATCCTCACCAAGGACACGTTTTGTTTGTATTTTTCTCGATTCACATCGAGGAAAACCGTTTTACTCAGGCTTTTGACCAATGCCTGGCATATGGAAAAAAGGGAAGCGATCAACAGATCGTAAGGGACGGACCATTTTTTTTCTGGGGGGGGGGGGGGGGGGTATGAGAAATATTTAAAAAAAAAATTGTTTGCAGAGCCTGAAAAGACAAAATAAAATGTTTGCAAACAATATGTATAAAAAAACTTTGCAAAAGAGCCACACAAACGAAGTTAACAACTATTCATGAAAAAGAATTAGTTCGAAAACTTAAATTTAAAATCTTAACGTGAGACCTCCAGATTGAAAGTACAAGAATATACTCAGCTGGGTTATTTGGTAAATCAAAGGAATTAAATATCAACAATTTTTTACTTTTCTAACTTATCAAATTTCTGTCAAAAGTTGATTCAAGAAATTTGATAAAACTCAGCTACACTCATCATTAGGTAATTTCAAAAAAATATGTGACTAAACTGTGTAGCACATATAAACATATACTGCAGTTGTTAAGTTTAAATAGTTAATGCGCCAGAAACTAAAAAGTTCCATACGTTTCGAGGCTACTGCCCCTTCTTCAGTGGAAAGGAAAATTCTGTGTGGCAGTCATTTTAGTTTTTGGCGCATTAACCATAGGGAACCCACGCGTTTATCAAGAATGATCATAGAATTAAGTTACAAATGGATTTACGTGATGTAGTGTTTCATTCCAAATGTGCCGTTACTTTTGTGCTGTTGAATAACCGGTGTTGAATAACTGAAATCAGTTTCTGCCGGGATTTTTAAAAGCTACAGCGGTCCGATCAAATTCGAAACGATCGTGTCGGTAATTTTTTGAATGGTCTCGCATTTCACCGTCTGTTATTAAATTTTAACTTGTCAGCGTCTCGCATTTCGCCGTCCAGACACCGAAATACGAAACCATCCCGCATGACGGCTGACAAGTTAACTTTTAATATAAACAGACAAATGGAGTAACGTATGGCAATGGCAATCATTTCAAATCAGCAATGTGCCTACCATCACCATTGGTACCACAGGCCGGGTGGTATGAGTACGATGGGCTATGGGAGCATCGTCAACGATGGTCTGGCCTCAAGTATTGTGGGAAAAAGCCTGCAACTCCCTTGGCATATTGCCTGTCATATGCCCTCTATGTGCGCCAGTAGCTTTGTAGCAGTACTGTGAAGGTATTAAAAGGCCATGCCCAAGAAAAATGAACTAACCAGGTGGCTAATCGGTGTTCGCGCTTTGCTACGGTTTCTGTAGCATGAAATGACTATAGATGCATGCTAGTCTATCACAGGGTTACCCCCAGCATTTCTGTGAAGTTTACCTAACGGTGACTGGTACCCATTTATACACCTGAGTGAAGAGAGACAATGTGGAGTAAAGTTTCCTGTCTATAAAGGACAAAACCCATTTATACACCTGGGTGGAGAGAGACAATATGGAGTAAAGTATCTTGTCTAAGGACACAACCCATGCATGTATACACCTGAGTGAAGAGAGACAATGTGGTGTAAAGTTTCTTGTCTATTAAGGACACAACCCATTTATACACCTGGGTGGAGAGAGACAATGTGAAGTGAAGTTGATTATCGAAGGAACCAACACGACGCTAGAGACCAGGATTAAACAAACGACTTTCCGCTCATTACCACTATTGCCGAGCCTCAAAATATATACATCTCCACAGTAGTACAGCGTACTTCTATCTAAAATAGAATGGTAAGTGATGTATAAAGAAACCACAACAAATATAAGTGACTACTGCATAAATTTATTTACAGAAACTATTTAGAAAAATAGGTAATTTAAATGCATTTATACCATGCCATAGAAAATACAACCAATCAGAATACAGGAAAGCCGTTGGTTCGACCGTATTACACCCAACCTTCTCATCGTGCGCTGCGCGTATGTCGCATTGATGGTGCTTCCTACTGTATTTTCTACGGCATGGTATAAAATAGTTATGTAACACTTTCTCGTGATATACCACTCGAAAGCGTTACATGACCAGTATAAAGCACTGTTAGTGACTTTTGGGAAAAGTACCTTAATATTTTTTTTTTTGAACTTTACAAGATCACAATGAAAAAATTGTTTGCAGGAAGGTTTGTTTTGAAAAAAAAAAAAATTGCAGAGGCGCATGGATAAAAAAAATGTTTGCAGAGGAAAATTTCTCATACCCCCCCCCCCACCCCTCCAGAAAAATAATGGTCCGTCCCTAAATCTGAAAGAAGTCTCTGCATAAAGGAGAAGAAGCGGCAAAAGGTGCGCGCAAAATGTGTGAATATTCTCGAGCTCATACATGTAAGCTTACAGATTGTTTTTATCTGGTGCTTTCTCGCTAGCTTGCTTTACACTCATACAAAAAGTAGTCACAATACACATTTCATATCGTGTTTCTCAAGTACCAAACTTTGATTAAACAAATAGTATAAATAATGCAAGCGTGAAAGCTTTTAGAACTGACCAAATGAAAAAATCTTTTGCAAGGATTGGTGAATCAATTTGGAACTGTATTCCTCATTCTACTAAATCTCTTTGTAAACCCAAGTTTCGAAATAAGATTAAACAAATACTTCGATATTTTATAGCTTGAGAATGACTATATTGAAGTCTCTCATCTGATCAGTTGCTTTAGCAAATTATCATAGACCTTGGAAAGTGTAATTATTTGATGTACTACATTTTAGGTTTTGCAGTTATTGATTTTTTTTTTGTCTTCTGGTTTACGTAATTTTTCCTTTTATTAACTTAAGTTTGTATTAATCTTTCCCCCGCCTCGATGTTTTTTTTTTGCTTTTAGCGGTGGGCAAGTATCTCTATTTCTTACTTTAATTAACTGAAATTGTATCTACTGTTGTAAATATAATGGAAGGAGTGAAAAAATAATTGTTTTTCACTCCCAAAATATTTCCAAAACATCACTCTGTGACATGATAAAGCTTAGCTTGTGGTATAAACTGTCCATACAAACACGAAGGAAAGCAATTTGAAACTCAACTTTTACTCAGCTTTCGATAAGATGGTCTTTGGCATTTTGATTTAAGAAATTGTCTCTTTTTTTCTTTGTCAAATGTTGTTGAAGAAATATTAATTTTGGAATTTGGGTTTCCTATTTTGGGGGAGGGGAAACTCAACAAACTCGTAGTGTGAAATTTTCAAGCAATCCCTTACCGGGGTTCGTCATTTATTTAGATGCTCTATGTTCTGTGGCCGCGTAAGGCCCAAAGATGTTGTATTTTGCAGGTTAAGCAATCACAGACTACTTATTCCTTTCAATGATAGGACTTTCAATCGATGTTTTCCTATAGGGATGTTCTTTTGTTATGATCGACTCTCAGTCGCCCATGACTGGACTACTCCCTCTCAGACGACTCTCAGTCGCCCATAACTGGACTACTCCCCCCCCCTCCCGCTCCACCCTTATACTAGACCCTGGGAGTTTGAAAAAGAATGATTTAAAAGGACATCAAGGAAAGATTCCTTGAGACATTTTCAGTCAGACCCTTTAATTTATATGGGTTGGGAAAGACTTTATTGGACCTCATAAGCCAGGAATGGAAGCATATAAATTGAAATCTTGCATGGAACACACTGAGTACGTCTAGATAATCGAAACGAACAGGCAAGTCTGTATATTTTGCCCCTCGCAATTCAGGTCTGAATAGAGAATAACATTTTGCATGATTTCTTGTTACCTCATTTGCATAAACATAGCTTTTTGGATGAGAAATGGTGAGAATTCAATTTTATACACTGTAAGGGTTGGGGGACACAGACTTTTGGACCTCATAAGCCATCCATAGAATTCAAGCAAATGACTTAAAATCTTGCATGCAACACTCTGAACAGGTCTTCATAATTATGGAAACAAAAGAGCAAGTTTGTATCTTCCACTGTTTCAATCTAAGTCTGAAAAGAAAATTATATTTTGACCTATTTCTTGTCAGACATTTTGTCAACAGTACCTTTATTTTTATGTTGATTTGTAAAAAGAATATCAAAATTTTGTTGAACTAATAACTTTGCTGTTGTTGTTGTACATACATGTATGGTATTGAATCTTCATTTTAAAATAAATAAAATAAAATACTGAAAAATAACCAAGAAAAAATGTAAGGTTGCTCACAGCAGTTTTCAAGTTTACTACATTTTGGTCGGTTAATGCATTTTCCCAACCCTCACTGCACCCAACAGTGAATCTATCAACTGTTACCACACAATAGTGTATCAAAATCAGAGACACTTGCTTGGGCCAGGCTGAATACATGGATATGACTATGCATTAGACTAAGAAAAAGTTTACAAATTAACAAAAAAATTGGAAGCAGATTTCCAACAATTGCACAATAATCTGAATAACAAACTTACACAATCTGCTCCAAAGAATATTGTTTTTAATGTATATTACTTTGTAAACGCATACTTTTACTCAGGTGATATAGAATAACACAAGAAGAATCAAAGGCTCCTTGCGAGCCAAGTCGTGAATATGAAACAACCATCGGACCTTTTCCTACCCTACACAAGGTGGGTCCTCTTAGATTGTACATGTTATGACTACTTCCCTTATGTTGCAGATTCACGTACCAATATAAAAAGAAGGACCTCTAAAACCTTAATGTGTAGCTGAGGAAGTCCTGGGTTATATTCTCCAGAGCGTATAGCAAACACGTGGCAGGTAAAATCCACTGTGATTTTTATCAACAATGCTTTAAAGATGACTTACAGTCCATACTGTGCAATCTCAGCTCGGCAATGTTTGTCAGCCTCACACGAAGGAATGTGTTCACTAGCAAAAATGAAAATTACGGGACAAACTTACCTTTCCTTCATTATTAATGTCAGATACCCTTGCCAAACAATAATAACAAGTAAAAGAACCTCGCATCGAACATTCGTAAACACAACCGGACCGTAATGGCAGACTTGGTTTACTCTCATTTACTCCATGTATGCTATTACCGAAGTGTAACATATCAACAATTTAATATAAATTTAATATAAAGTTTACGATGAGCGAGTGACTTTTCTCCAGTAACCGCGATAAGTCGTATTTACGACTTAAAAATGGGGGTTACTGGGTAAACTTTCATACCATAAGTCCCAGAAGGTAATTAGTCAGTCTCACTTATTTAGCTACTGCTGCTATGGTAACAGTTAATAGCGCCATGTAAAACATTTTTGGGTTCAATGGAAGTTGGACATGACTGTTATCAATTGAGGCCCAGTTATTAAAATTGCCTACAGTGTGTGGATGCCTGTTACCAGAAAATACAGTCGACTCTCTCCAAGACAGACACCGTCGGGACTGGAAAAATTTTTATAAATGGTATTTTAAAGTGCCAAAGTTTTTGAATAAGTTCCAAACGTTTCGGGCTTTGCCCTTCTTCAGTGGAAATATGTTCGTTGAGAAATACGCCACGACATCTAAAGTTTAAAATGATTGTCTCTTGCATGCGCGCGCGCGACCTTCAGAAGAAACGAAAGTCAGAATTTAGGCCGCGCGGTTGACAGGTACCAAGCTGGAAAATAAGGCGCATCTCCTGCCGTTTCCTTTGCTTGTTTCCGCCGCAGAGCTTGACGCCGCAAACCAGCACGTCATCCACAGAGTGTCCATTGGAACTGAAATGCTCTGCGACTGGAAAACCGGGTGCACTCTTGGTAATACTCCTGAGATGTTCGCCAAACCGTTCCCTAAGAGTGCGCCCAGTTTCGCCGATGTAAATGGCAGGGCAGCGACGGCAGGAGATGCAGTATATAAGGCCAGATGACAGACAGGTAAAGGACTCTCTGATGGTGAAGGAGCCTTTTGGAGCCAGTAGAGTAGCGTCATTTGAGATGTGGTCACAGGTACGGCAGCGGGGGTGTCGACAAGGAGCAGAACCTACGGGCGAAGTAGTTTGATTTGTGTCGGACGTGTGGACCAAGACGTTTCGTAGGTTTTGATCTCGGCGATAAGCGATCATTGGTGGCTGAGGAAATATTTCCTTGGTTTCAGGGTCGTTCGATATGATGCTGAAGTTGTCGAGCAAAATCCGTTTGATTCTGTTGTTCAGAGGATGGTAAGTAAGAACCAAAGGGATCCTGCTCTCCTTTTCATCGGCCAAGGTGTTCCGTTTGAGGGCGTCGGTCTGTGTGACATGTCGGATTTCCTCAAGATCATGTTGGAGAGTGTGTGCATTGTAACCACGCCTTTCAAAGAAAGAGGCCATTTCGTGTGCTCTTGCTAGAAAGTCGGCGTCGTCAGAGCAGAGGCGTCGAAGGCGTAAGAGCTGACTGTGAGGTAGGCTTTCTTTACAGTGTCGAGGATGCGTGAAGATAACTGTGGGTATCTGTGGGCTTGTAGTAGATGGAAGTAGAGATTCGATTGCCAGAAATGCGTAAATTGATATCAAGGAAAGGCAGTTCGGTTTCAGAGATAGAATGAGTGAATTGAAGTGCAGGGTGAAAGTTGGAAACAAAATCAATGTATTCTTCCAGTTGAACGCGGTTGCAATTCGCGACCCCTACGATATCATCAATGTATCGCTTGTGGAGTTGAGGTACAAAGCCGGTGTATTGTCGCATGATTTGGTCTTCGACATATCCCACGAAAAGGCACGCATAGTTAGGGCCCATCTTACTGCCCATGGCGACCCCCCCTGTTTGATGGTAAAATTCGCCATTGAAAGTGAAGGCATTTAGGGTAAGCACAAGTTCAGCAAGACGTGTAAGTGTGGCTGTAGGTGGATCGAGAACGGTGCGTTTGTCTAGAAAGTAGGTCAACGCTTCCAGGCCACTGTGGTGTGGGATCACGGTGTATAGAGATTTGATGTCCATGGTATAGAGGAAGCGTTGGCCGTCGTCAGCGTTGTGGAATTGAAAACCGTTAAAGATCTGGAGCGCGTGGTTGGTATCCTTAATGAAAGTGTTAAGATTACGGACTAGAGGAGACATAATCTGGTCCAAGTAGGATGCAATATTCTCGGTGGGGCAGCTACATGCCGAGACAATTGGTCTCCCAGGGTTGTTCTCCTTGTGGATCTTCGGAAGGAGATAGAATCTAGAGGTCCTTGGAGTTTGTACAACTAGATTCTTAACTGATGGCGGGAGTTCGTTGGCTTGCATCAGTCACCGTCGGGACTGGCCCCAACTGTCTGTCTTAGAGAGGTATCCATCTTAAAGAGAGTTTAGGTACAGTGAAATGACTGAAAAACCAAACGGCAGGGACCACACCAAGTGTCCGTTTCATACATATAGAGGTGTGCGTTAAGAGAGAGCTGACTGTATACCCAAATAAATTTTATCAAAAGAGGTAGTTACAAGGATCCGGTGGTGTGAAACTGGAAATCTGATATGAGCCACCTTATATACATGTAGCTTGTGTACATAGAAAATATATTTTGTTACCGTTACATTGCACATGTTGGGGCGAGGCAAGAAAATAACTCATTGCAAATTGCTGTTGTCTTGCAATTATTTGTCTCATTGACAACTGTACTTGTAAAGTCATTAATAATTCATAGCAGTTATGACAAATAAATAGGCAGTATTTGAATCACATGTATCAACTGAGTTAATGAATTATTAAACAGTAAAATTAACTTTTGATACAAACATCTGCTCAGCTAATTAGTATTCCTACTCATTGCTTCATTTCACAAGTACGATAAAATATTCGCGTCCGATCTGTATGGGCTTTACAATGGCTTGCCTTCGGCCAGTACGTACGCAGGAAGTATGCACAATTATCCCATAATGCTACGCATATCTCAGAGAACTACAGAGAACTACAATTAGACTTCAAGGTAAGTATACCTCTCGTCTAATTCTAATGTTTGTCAGTAGGTTTAGTGTATAGGTCTGTTGCGATAGTACCGTTGTTGAGAACAACGTTGACATCCAGGAAAGGTAGAGATGTAGAAGAATGATTGCATGTAATTTTGATGGTGGGGTGAAAGTCATTGAGATAGGAAATGGAGGTAAGGAGGTCCTGTTGAGTATGTGTCCATATCATAATCAAAGGGCTCTTAAAGCCATCTCGTTAATGCGAGAGAACGTAAGGTTAATAAAAACAACAATGACAAGAATTGGAAAAGTTGGGTGCCTTTGATAGGTAAATATAGTTAAGACGTGATAGGTAATATGTGTAAAGCGGCTAAATGGATGGTCTATTGAAGTTGGTGTTTTTTGGCAGGAAAAGTAGCATCACTTCAGAATGGGTTTGACCTGTATGTCTTCGCGCGTGTTTTCTTTCTGACAGTTGCGTCATATATAACTTGTTCACAAATTGCCTGTTTCAGATTTATATGAGGTATAGCATACAGATGGAGTAAACAATGGCTTTGTGGCTACATGGGGTGGGGTAAGACGAGGCGACTTGCTGTCTGCGTTTATTCAGTAGAGCATAAGGACAAAATGCGAGTCGCGCCAATCAACTGGATATGGGTCTTGACAGGATAGAGAACATTGAGAGAAAGATTGAAAATACCTGTAGGTCTAATCGCGGAGTTAGACATTGCAGTCATAGAGGACTTAAGGGCTCTTTTAGGAGCCACCAAATCAATAAAAGTCATGAGCAATGACTTGTATGGCATTACAATGGCAATTGGTGCAAATTGCGGATCCTCGCGATACAGAATTAATTCTGACCAGAACTGTCAGGGAACTGTCAGAACTGTCGAGTAGAATCGGTTCAAAAACAAGCTAGGATCATCCAATTTTAATCTTTGATGTGTGCCACAACGCATCGGAAAAATGTTTATCCGCGTTTGTAGATCTTTATATATAAGACATATGAACATCTTAGAATTTTACGGAGATGTTGAAGAAGAAAAAAGAACTGATTACTGACTATGACCTATGACACCTATGGTGATTCTAAACGCACATCAGTTGCTACTCATCGTCGCTACTATGTCTGTCATTGATCGGTCAGAGTCCGTTCACGCTTAATCGTTTATCATTGTTCTATTTTGAGGACAAAAAATTGTATATCCTTAGAATTCCTCTATTCCTCAAAGAAAGAATTGAGCAAATATATATTTTTCCAACTTTAATTTCATTTTTAAGATTCGCTCTTTCCCATTCTTTGTAACCTTCCGGAAACCGAACATTCCACAATGATGAAAAGGAAATTTTATTACGAAAGACATCGGAGCTGTCAAAGCCAGGCAAACACTGAAAAGCAATTCTCACTATTTTTACTTCAACTGAGTCTCAAGCTGTCGCAGTGCTACATTTTTCTGGCTTTTCTGTCTTTTCTTATAATCTTCACCAGAAATGTTTCTGTTTTTCCTGCACACCACAACCGTGGATCCGGAAAAAAAGGTGAAAAACGGTAATCAAGTGGTTCGTATTTGAGTAGTATTGACACTCAAATAATATCTTGTCAATTAAGTCCGCAATAGTGCCAATGTATGTCTTGAATCGAAACGCTCAAATCGCTTATAAAATGGTTGTTAAAATGCTTGCTTTGTCATTCAATTCAGAACAACAAAACTTTACTTGTACACGACTAGAACTGTAGAGATAATTGCAGTAAACAAAAACTTCTACATTTGCACAAAGTAATATAGTTTGACTAAATCAGCAAAATCACGAGTTCCCTTGCATACTATTGCATAATCAAAGCGTAATTTTTATCACCGTCGATACATTCTACCATGTACCTAATAAAATCTAATAGTGGTAATGATTCACTATTCCAAAATAGAACAAAAGGCAAAGTCCGCCTTTTCGTTCGCGTGATTGGTAATTTAAGATCAAAAGTTCATCAAATGATAACATACCATGAGAACTCAAAGCCATTCATTTCATAAATTGAACTTACTAATTACTGTTTCCCTAAATAATTGCGACAAAACTGCCATTTAACTTCCTTAAAACGTATCCATTTTAAAAATACACCGTCAAATTCTCAAACTGCGTTTGCCAAGAACACCCATTTGACCTTTTTTTATCCTTCTAAAGGATAACACAAATTTCTTGAACCTTTGAAGATCAATTAAGCCGTCTCGGACACATCCACTTAAAAAACAAATTTGAAAGATGGATAGGTAACGTGAGATATCGAAACTTAATACCAATTCCCTAGGGAAATTAACGATAGGTCCGGGAGTACTCCCCAAACAATTTAGTGGCAGTATGTGACGCCCTTCTTGAAATCCTAACCGGTATTACCAACCATATCCTTAATGCCCCTATATAGTTTGTATAAAGAACTAACTCCCCGGACAAAAGTTAACAACTTTTCATCCCTTTTTTACTACATCTATATACTCATACCTATATCTCGTTTGCGCATGCGCGCATTAACGAGATAAAAATGTCGTCTATGTAACGCTACAAAGTATGGGGTTGGTATAGTGCATGTGAAATAGCGTCAGTCTCGAGTTTCGCAAGAAAAAGATTGGCGTAAGAGGGTGCCATTTTGGTACCCATGGCAGTACCGTGTGTTTGAAGGTAGTGTTTGTCGTCGAATTCGAAGTTGTTCTTAGTAAGTATAATACGTATGAGATCGCATAAAGTTTCTGTACGTACAGTAGTGTTGAAGCGAGGACGTGCCTCTAAGTAATGTCGACAGGCAGCAATGCCCTCATTGTGGGTATGTTAGTATAAAGTGAAGAGACGTCAAGTGTAACAAGTAGAGCATTGTCGGGTAGTTGTCCTAGTTGTTCAAGTTTGTTAAGAAAATGTGTAGTGTCTTTGATGAACGATGACGTGAGTAGTGTCTAAAGGCCGATTCTGGCTCATTGCTATTTCACATCTTTTTCAGATCCCCTTTGCTATCAAAAATTCCCGAGGTCACCATTTTCTAACGCCGACTCTTACGCCAAATCCCAACAACCTGCTAAACTCAAACGTAACCAAAATCAAAAACAAAACCATCTTCAGGCCTGTTAAAATTCAGCGTCAATCTTCTGCTAAACTCAAGCGGAAACCAGAAACACAAAAAGTGTGTCATTTCACTTTTATGTTGCAAGCTCTGAGCCAGAAAAAAATCTATTGACGCAAACGCCAATGCCCCCAAGCAAGAGTGTGTATTTTATCTGATCTGTTATAATGGCTCACGCGTTAGCCGACTTTTCAATGGCCTTTTTTTAGCCATGTTAAATTAATGGCTCACACGTGAGCCGACTTTTAGGAAAGCTTTTCCGCATCACTCAGCGGAATCCACGAATTGAATTTATCGGAATAACCTTTCCATTTAACCAATGCTTTCTTTTTCTTGTAATCACGGCGAATAACCTTTTCAATTCGAAACACATTTTGTGTTGTTCTTTGAAGTTCTGGTTCAAAAAAAGATCCAGTTATTTCTTCTCCCAACATATCAACTAACCTGTATGTCACGGGGTTTGTGTTCAAAACCTCATCGACAATGAAAATTTCTTTTGTCCAATTCGGCGTAAATCCTTTGTCGAATATTTTTCGCTTGTATTTTGAAATTCGCCCTTTATCACCAACATGAAATTTTGCTGGGACGCGTTTAGCATAAATCATGTCCCCATATAAATTAGCGAAAACCTTTGTTTGATTTTTATTTAGACTGGCCTCTGCGGGGGACATCCTAACGCTAGAATGAAAAGAGTGATTATATTCATCGACTAACTTGTCAAGTTTGTTGAAATAGACGGTGCTATTGTTAATAGTAAACATCTTCCAGAGTTTTTCTTTTATCGTTCTGTTCCATCGTTCGACAACAGATGCTTTCTCTTCGTTCTCCGTTGTATACAATTTTATGCCATGCTTATCCAGGTCTGTCCATATCATTTTCGGTTGCCGGCCTGATTTGAAGATTTTATTGAACGCACGAGCGACGGAAGCACCGCGTTTGTCTTTCAAAGGTTCAATCCAGCCATATTTTGAGAAAACATCGATTACCATAAGAAATATTTAACGTTTTTATTTCAATTCGAAAATTTCCCCATCTCGACTAAATCCGCCGCCCATATCTTGTCTATTCCATATGCAATAACTCGCCTCTTTTTAAACCTGCGTCTTATCGGCTGATGTTATTCTTTCGCCAGATTTTGAGTCCAGCCGTCACTCAAAATCTTCTGCCGTTTTTTGACTGAACCCCGAGCCCAAGTTTCTGTTTTGTATTTATAATGAATCTTGCCGCCTGTCCCCATTTTGGCATGTCGCCATAGGGGATCTTGTCAAGTTCAGCAACCATTTGCCTGTCGCAGTCGCCTTTGTTTGTCTTGCCCGTCTTCACTCGATCATAACAAATGTCATGATAAGCCGAAATTTCATCTACTTTGTTATATGGCTGATCTATCCATTTCAAGAGTTCACCCGTTTCAGGGTCGTATTCCTGTTGTCCTTTTAAAGGATTGTATGGCCCCATATATTTATATTTACATGGAGTGAATCCGCCTTTTGGCCTTGGAAGCTTACCAATAAGCTTATGCACATCTAATTTACCCCCATCGAGTTCTTTTCTATCTGTTTTATATTTTTTGTTTGGCCTTATTTGCGTTGATAATTGATCTAATGCTTGACTGCCTACATTTTGTATCATTGGGGTTAATTTTTCCAATTCATAATTCAAGATATTTTTCTGAGCGTTTTTATTTCTCAACAACTCACTTGCTCCATATCGGTCCATTTCAACGGCCTTTTTCCCTAACCACGGTAATGCATGCATAGTCAAACCTTCCATGGCCATTTCACCAAAGCCCCCACCTTGCGAGGGCTGTCTCAGTTTAACTGCTTAACAAATCTTGTTTTCTTTATTCCGCATGAAGCGCAATGGCAGAACCACATGGGTTTTCCATTTTTTGCGACCATATAACCTGATGGTTCCACGCATCCAGTAATACGTTTTTCTTTGACACAATATGATTCCATTTTTAGTCGAAATATTCTTTTATGAATCTTTCATTCTTTCTTGGATCACTCAATGAAAAAACCTTCAACACGTCATAGAATGATTTCCACGCATCCAGTAATACGTTTTTCTTTGACACAATATTATTCCATTTTTATTCGAAATATTCTTTTATGAATCTTTCATTCTTTCTTGGATCACTCAATGAAAAAACCTTCAACACGTCATAGAATGATTTCCTCCGAATTTCATTCAAAAAATTTAAACAATAATATGCACATCGGACAGATTTCAAATCTTGAATTGGATGGCCATAATTGTTAATTATTTCTTTCCCAATTTTTTCTGCATATTCTACAAATTCAATTGGAGGTGGTATTGAGAACGAATCAAAGTAAAAAAAATATTTTTCTTGATGCATGTTGCAACCCAGTGCGTTCCCTTCCCAACAGAATCATCTAAATTAATTATGCAGGAACCATTTTTATGCAAATGATCTTTTGAGTCTCTTGAAAAGGCCCCTTTGAAATTGGGGATTTTCAAAAATTTCACCCAGTCGAGAATATCAAAGTTTGAAAGTGGGATGTCTTTGAATGCTGGTCTCACAGAATTGCTCCTACTAGCGGTATGTTTTGGAAGGGGCTGCTTGGCCCTAGTAAAATTCCATCTCCTTTCAGTCGACTCTTTCCAGATTTGTTTTTGCCCGCGCCCTCTTCCTTGCTGTTCCCATGTTCCAACAAAGGGCGGTGGCATATAAGGATACACCAACCCTGATTTTGGTGAAACTTGAAGCCCCCCAGCCTTTTTGGGTACCTGAAGCCCTGATCCGAACAGCTTGGAAGCAAGCTCAATTGCTATTGGATTCCTATCGCAGCAAGTGTTCCTAGGAGGCCACCATTTATTTGTTTTTGGGATGGCTTGAAGTTTATTCCCCTTCCAGTCATAAGCCCTTTTTTAACAGAATCCAATTGTCTTTGAGTCAATTCTTTCACCTTTGCAACTTGGGGCAGAAAATTGAATGGAATTTGAATTCCTTTCCCAAATATTTTATCTATCCCCAGGCTTTCCAAGGCACTCAATGCCCCGGTCGCTAGATGCGGAGCGACTTTTGAGACCCCTTTTGTCACAAAAGGAACCAACTTCGTTCCTAAGGATATCAAAGAACTCCAAAGACTTCCTCCTTGTTTGACAGCATTTCTTATTTGTTTTTTCGAGATTGCAATTTCAACTCCCCTTCCTTCCCCAATGGCTTTCTTTATCTTATTGATTTGTGTTTTTGTCAGCATTAATTCATCATTTCCCTTCAATTCATCTTTTGAAAGTCGTAGTGTGATTGGTGATGCATTTTTCACAGCTCTTGCAAGCTTTGCTTTTTGTCCATCAGACAAATTTTAATATTCCGAGCACAGCATCAAGCTTTGATAAGAAGTTTGTTAGAAGCTGTATACAATTCAATTTCTTTTTCATTTAACGCCAAAGCATTCACAGTGTAATTTGTTGGGTTGGCTCCATTCAGTTCATATCTGAACGTTTAAGAAACGACGCCATCTTTCACATCATCTTCTTGGTTTCGGAGATTGAAATAAAGCATTCCATAAAGGCTTTTAAAATTTGTTCGAGTTATCAACGGCCCACTCAAAACGTCATTATAAGCGGAATTGACTGACATCAAAGCGCGGTAAAGCCTAGATTCCTCATCCGTTGTCATTTCCAATTGGGGGTAATAAATACTGTTGTTCAACTCCAGCCGTGCTCGGCTGAAATACCGGTTATTTGCTCCAATGTCGAATGTTTTGAATGTGAATATATTGTGTGTCTGACTATTATAAGATGCCGTTGGAACAACCCAAATCAATACATGCCTAGGTCTTCCAAGCCCAGTGGAAATGCGGAAGTAGTTATTCACAGCTGTTGTTTGCGCTATTTCATGGTGTTCTCTCAAATATGTCCACTTTTTCGGTTTTAAATGATCTTCAAGATGTTGTTTTAGGCCTTTGCCATTGAAAATTATTTTGGGGCACCACAATCTGAATTTAGTGAGAATCACTTTTGAATCTGGTGCAGCGGCATTTCTGAAAATCAAGTTGTTATCATTTTCCAGTCTCAGCAGGATGCTTGTTTTAATGTTTGGAGCAAGATTATTTTTGAAAGCAGCGAAATAACTGAACGAATTCAGAGGAATTGATATTTTGTTGATATTCGCAGCATCAGGCAAGATTTTTCGCCTTCCAAAACCCACATTATATAATGCCTGAGCTGGACGTGGTTCTGCAGTTCCTGTAGATGTATCAGGATGAATAAATTGATCTTTGTTACTAAAAATGTGGTTGTTGTTCATCGTGGTGTGTAAGATAGGTAAACGCTTTTTTCGTTTGTCTGACGATGGAGTCACTTTAAGATGTTGATCGCGACGTTTCGACTGCTATTACTGCTAGTCTTCATCAGGCGATGAGGTCGATTGGTTACGTGTCGCTTATGTAGTACGTTGGCTTGTTGCTATTGGTGCATTTCGATCCTCATTATTATTCCGAAAAGATGTTGTTCCCTCTCCGGTCCGATTTGATATCGGTCGGCTGTTATGCTTCTTGATTGTAGGCATCCACGCTTCGGAAATTTCAATTCCACTATCCCTGTTGATGTTATTAGGATGAAGTCTCATGTGGATGGCCTCTTTAACTCTACGGGTGTACCAGTGTGGGTCACGGTCAATAAACTTAACCTCGTCCCAAATAGGAAAATGCCCGGTCTTGTTAGCGTGTTCTGAAACCGCGGAGGTTTGAGTACGAGCAAGCTCAAATGTACAAGCTCAGTGTTCTTTTATCCTTTCATGCATAGACCTCCCTGTTTCTCCGATATACACTTTGCCGCATTCGCAAGGAATCTTGTAGACAACACCGTCCTGTTTATTAGAGTCGAGGACGTCCTTAGGTCGTACTAAGTGTGACCTGAGAGTTGCGTCAGATTTGAAAACAGTGCGTACGCCTTGTTGTTGTAGGCAGCGGCGAAGAACCTCTGATACACCTTTGATATAGGGCAATACTGCAGTAGATTTGAAATCCTGCGTGGATTCCTTCTTTGTTGTTGGTCCTTTCGTTTTTTGCAGATCTTTAACTCAAGAAGCATAACAGCCGACCGATATCAAATCGGACCGGAGAGGGAACAACATCTTTTCGGAATAATAATGAGGATCGAAATGCACCAATAGCAACAAGCCAACGTGCTACATAAGCGACACGTAACCAATCGACCTCATCGCCTGATGAAGACTAGCTGTAATAGCAGTCGAAACGTCGCGATCAACATCTTAAAGTGACTCCATCGTCAGACAAACGAAAAAAGCGTTTACCTAAATTGATCTTGTCCAACCGTGTCGGTATAAGTTTTTGTGTATTTCAAGAGCGTCAACGCATTTGCCGATTCATTTGCTCTTGAGTTTTTATATACTGTTTGCCCATTACATTCAACTTGGATTTCTATTTTGAAAGACAGACCATTTAGTTGTTGTGCAGAAAGTATTAACATTGCCAGTGCCTGCTGTTATTCCAGTTGCACTATCAGCTGTTGTAACCAGTTTGAAGTTAACGTCCAGATATCCATTAAACCAATCAATTGGGTTTGCTTCTGAGGAATTATCCACGTTGAATCGATAATTATCTTTTGTCTGCCTGTTGTCATTCGCAACATTATCATTTTCGAGATCATAATATGTATATTCATATCTTTTTACGAATTCTGGGTTTCTAAAGTTCGTTGTCATTTTATTAGATATTTTATTTTTCAAAGAAGGTCATTATAAACATCTCTCACATATTGGAAGTTGCCAGTGTCTGGCTGGCGGCCGGCCTTTGGTGTGTTTTGTTTTTTCAGTATTTCGCCAATTTCTTTTCCTTGTTTTTTGGGTGGCGCGGCCTTGATTAGAAAACTTATCATAAATTTTTTCACCAATGACTTGTCCTGTTTTTTCTCCAATTTTCTCTGCTCCTTTTTCAACAAGTTTTTCTGCTGCCTTTGAAGCTAATTTTGAGGCTGTTTTTCCTGTTAATTTAGCTGCGAGTTTCGAGAAGACATCAGAAAATCCAGCTCCTCTGGTTATTTCTCCTGTATCAGGATCTCTTTCTCTTCTTTCATCCATTTTTAATTCACTTCTTTAATTACGACGGTCAAAGAAATATCTATATCATTCAAATCAACTTCTCGGTCTTCATAATCAGTCATGAAGAAGGTGACCTCAGAAATGGTTTTTGTATTTATTTTATTCCACAAGTAATTCATTGGTTGAATTTCGAAGGGAAGGGATCTTGTTTTGGTGCTCGTCGAGAAGGTATAAAGCACATTTGACCTTTTCCCTGAGATAATTGAATCACTCAAAAGACTGCTTCTAAGATAGAGATTATCAACAGTATTTGATATATTAGGAAAAGTTGGCCCATAAGCGCTTGAAGCTAAAACGGCGGAATCAAACCCTAACAAGATACGAAAGTTTCCGCTTTTTGAAAAATCAATTTGGAAGTTTTCATCCAACTGAATAAATACTTTGAATGTTGTCAAATCAAACAACACATTGATTCCGTAAGCATCAGAGGTTTGCCCCTCACCTGGTTTTCCAATTCTTTTGTGAATGATCATAAATCATAAATCGTAAATTCCTGCTGGAATGGTGATTGTTTCCCATGTTTTTCCTTTGTCTTTTGAAATCACCAACTTGTCGTTGTTATATACAGGTCTGATATTATGCCAGCTTGCAGTCATGGAAAGATGATCCAAAGCAAGATAGTGTTCTTTATTTTCGCCCAGAATCAACTTCATTGTGAAATTTCCTGGTTTATTTTGTGGGTTTTGTTTTCGTGTATCCACTGATTTGAAAACAAGAACTCTATTTACATCCATTATTTTATATATTTCTCATATAATTTTTCATGCATTGTTCTATCGATTGCTCCCATTTTCAAGATTTCATCATTTACTTGTGTAAGGTCATTCCTCAAGACTGGAGAATTATTACCAGCAGCCACTGAACCAAACAAAATCTTCATCCGATCTGCTAATTCTTCTGGCTTTTGATAATAAACGACACCCGATCCAACCATCCTTGATTTTCCTGAGGATTTGTGCGTGGGCATATTTGACAACAAATTCAAGTCATTGAAAATTTTCATTGCATTCATAGAATATTTCCTTTGTGGATTGAATCTTTTTGTCAACAGATCGATGAGTGATTTGTCCGCATCTGCTTGATAGATTAATTTCCCGCCTCGGAAGGCATTCACCTTCAGTTCATTGAAAAGTTTGAGAACATCGATGAGAAGCCCGCCAGGGCCGGGTCCACCATAATAGGCTTCCCCATAGTGATCTTTTTTAATTTTGTAAGCATTCCTTCGGGGTTGTTTATAGGAACGAATGCCTTTTGGTTGCTTCAGTCCTTTTCCTTGAGTTTGATATTGCGGCATAGCTTTAATAAGGTTTAGTGTAGACATGTATTTATCAAATATTGGTTTTTCATATTCTCTTTGTTGTTCTAATTCTGCAATTTTTTTGAATTTTTGTTGTTTTTCGTTTTCGCTTTTTGGTTTGGTGTTTTGTATTCCGATTAATTGGTCAGATACTCTTTTTTTGCCTTTTATTGTTTTTTTTTAACAATTTGATTTAAGTCCGCTTCTGGTAAACCAATTAACGCATTAGGTTCTTGTAAACCGATCGTATTGATGAAGAATAAGTCGTCTTCTGAAAATATCTTGTTAGGTATAAGGGTTATTGATGGTTTCTCTTTACCAGTAGCTTTTTCTTCCGCAGCGTCTGCCCACTCATCTTCTTTATCTTTCGCATCAGCTATTTGCACCATCTCTTGAAATCCTTCAGTCAAAGCCAGTTGATTTTGCCTGAGTTGCTCAATCACTTTGTCTTGATTTTCATCTGTCTTCTTCTGTTGCTCAATCAAGGGTTCTCTTAGGGTTTTGAAATAATCACTCATAACAACATCTCTTCCCTGTTCTCGGTCTTTTACTTCATTCTTCACATCTGTGACTGCTTTTGCAATCTGATATCCTTCCAATTCTCTTCCTGCGTATTTCTTTATTCTTTCAAGATCCATTTTAAGTGTTGAACACAAAGTTATCTCAAAAGATAAATGTTGATTTGGAAGTTATCTCAAAAGATAAATGTTGTCTCAACACTTAAAATGAAGATTCCAAATTTTGACAATCAAAGTGAAGCCACAAAAAGAAGACTGAATGATTTCCTGGATGAGGATTTCAGAATGCTTATGGCGGGCCAAACTCGTTGTGGAAAGACAAACACGCTTATGCATATGCTACGAAAACCTCTCATTTATTATGATAAAATTTATTTCTACACCCCCAATCAGCATCAGGATAAGATTCAAGACCTCAAAAAGTTGATGGAAGCCATCAGTGAAAAAGTTGGATATCCAGTGCTTGAATTTCTTGAACCGGATAGCATTTTGGATACATCAGAATACCCAAACAATAACAGAAAAGTGGTTGTTTTTTATGATCTTGTCAACGCCCCTGACAGAATTCAGAAAAAGATTGCAAATCATTGGACTGATGGAAGGCATCATGGAATCAGTCCCATTTCTCTTTCCCAGTCCTATTATGATGTTCCACAAAAAATTCGTTTGAATTGCTCACACATGTTGCTATATTCACCAGCAACAAAAACCACTTGGATCTCATTGCAAAAGAGAATTTGATTGACCCAAGTCTTTTCAACAAACTTGGACCATTTGAATTCCTTTTCCTTGACAAAGAAAAGAAAGGTGTTGCTAAAAATATTGATGAACCTTTCTAAAATGGGAATATTCAACAATGTGGGAAGATTCACTAATGTTGACTTGAGTGAATACATAAAAAATTCAACAAACAAATTCAACAAGGCGGCGGGCTGAAATTGGACGCCAACAAAAATTATGATATCCAACAAAAACGACTGGTCAATGTTGCCGAATAAGTTTACAATGATGACGCAATCACAAAACATCAGGTTGACACGCTTGAAACAAATCTCGAAAACAAATTAACGCAATTGAGGGCAGATTCATTGATGGTTGATGGTTCCTCACATATGACTGGAGACCTTGACCTCAGATCTAGAGGTCAGAACATCATCAAACCAGGGGGCACAGAAATGAATCGAAAACTGATCACAAATCTGGACACTGATGAAGACAATGATTTTTTCAGCTGTCAATATGATCACTCTGGAAAAATTAGTTACATCCTAATGCACCTGCACCAACACATGAAGTCGTCAAAGATATTGATTTGAAACAACGTTTCAATGTTATCCGTTCAAACCAACAAACTTTTGAAGAGTTAGGAGTAAAATTATAACAATCTGATCTCTTACAATGATGCTAAGAATATCTTTCTCAGCCGTATGGAAATGTTTCCAATGGAAGAGGGATTAGATATGAACAACAATTTCATTTGGAATGTGCCAGACCCTGAAGCAATCGACCACGCAACCAATAAAAAAATATAGGGACGACGAAGTCGCAAAAAAGCTTTCGTTGGAAGGTGGAACAATGACTGGCATTTTGGACACGAATTCACAACAAATCAACAATATTGCAGCGCCAACTATTGGACATCAACCCACACCAAAAGCTTATGTGGATAGAAATCTTAATCTGAAGATAGGAAATGTGGTAGCCCACATGATAGAATCAGAAGAAAATCTTAAAAAATATGTCAATGAATCGCATATCACGTCAAACTCTCACTTGAAAGATGAATTCCGGTATCTGATGGAAGATGTGGATCAATCGAGCTCTGAGTATGATATTACAGTAACTGGAATAAATGATTCTTCAAGTTCTATTATATCTCTTAGTTAGTACGCGCGTTGTGATTGGTCAAAATTCCGGTCCGTATTTTACAGTACGGCCCGCTAAATTTGAGAGTCCCAGCATCGGCCTAGCATATACGCTTACAAAAGTTGTTTTCTACATTAAAGATTATCCAGAGGAAACGTTTGGAGCTAAATGGGTTAACATGTTGGGTTACAAAAACTCTCTTCGACCGAAGAATTGTACCGTCGCGCCGAAATGAATGTCACTCTGTGTGAATTATTTTCGTAAAGAACTGATCAATCAAGTTTGCAAATCGGCAAACAAACTTTTAAAGCGCTGGAACTTCGGACTGATAGGAGAAAATTATCAATTTCTGATCAGAACACTAATACCGGATTTGATTTTTTTCAATCAAGTGAAAGACGTTTTCATTCAGGAAAATGCAAAACAAATATGCTATCAAATTACATTTAGCACGCAATTTGCATACACCTCGGGGGTTGTGTTTTTGCAGCAAACTTTCGAAGAAATTGTGTGAACCTTTACTGGAAATTATTCACACTACATAAAATGTATGCACTCGCTCAGATCGGAAATCTTTTATTTGAGGTGGTATTTCAATCGGTTTTACCCGATCGAGTTCATCGTGTCACGCAATGTGATTTTGTTGAAACAAATAAACTTTGGTGAAGAAAAACAGCCGCAAATTTGCGATTGCTGGGTACATTTTAATCCCCAAGGTAAAACATCTATTTGTATTTTTCATTTATGCAGAATTTCCTCCCTGTCATATTTTTCTGGCTTGGCTAGAACACTGGTGATTGAATTGCAATCCCGCACTATTTCCCGCGCAATCGACGTTATTTCCCGCACAATTTTCCCCAAAACTCCCGCACAATTTTAATTTGTTTCTCGCACCCTGTCAGAATCCCTGTAAGTTAGCTCCCGCCGTTCCACAACCGTTCAGTTTGGTCAGTGTAACCTATCAGACGACGTGGGAATATAGTATCAAATAAGCTAAAGACAAAAACAAAGTCGAATTTCTCCAGTTCCTGGAAAATAGAGATTGGGGATCAAGGATCAGGGATCAGCGATCAAGCATCAAGGATCAAGGATCGGGGATCAATGATAAGGATCAAGGATTCAGGCTTTTATTTATTTGCGATTTCTTAGCTCCAAAATTAGAAAATTGTTTTGCGTTGGGTTCTGGGCTTCAAACATAGATAATGAAAGACCGAAAACCGAAAACGTCAAGGGTTTCCTGGAAAACATGGATCGAGGATCAGGGATCGAGGATCAAAGATCAAGAAAAATGTTCACAATAAAAAAAAAAATAATAATAATAATAAAATAAAATAAAATTCGAAAATTGTTTTGCGTTAGTGTTCTGAGTATCGAACATCGACCATGAAAGAACGAAAATTTCAAGGATCGGATCGAATTTTCTAGTGTGAAATAAAATTGGGTTTGGAAAATTTTCACATGCAAACATTTTGTTTATATGCTGCACCTGCTGCATCCGTCTCCGTCCAACTGCCATACCTCCAGGAAACATTTTTTTCTTTATTTGTTGCTTTCATACAATTTATTTCAGTGTTTATAGCCTCTGCAAACAATTTATTTCAAAATTTTCCAACCCCCCGTCAAAAAAATAATGGTACATCCCTAACAAAAATCAAAGTTTGCTTCAAAAAGCTAAACGCGGAAGGATCAAGGAATAATAGGATATGAAGATGGTCTTTACGTGCTTGTTAACGATTTTTTTTTCTGCGTTTCAGGCAAACGTACGTCTTTGTTTAGCTTCTAACATCACATCACCTTTTTTCGCGTGCAATTTTTTGTGTCAATAAAAGATAATATGATGATTGGATAGACCATTTTACACCCGTTTGCACTCCCTTATTTGGTCTAAACGGGTATGTGCCGCCCAACAGGGTATGGTTTTCAGGGTCTTGCGTCTTAAACAGGGTATACAATTCGACTATTTCGCGTCTTGAACAGGGTGTCTTTCTGAACCGTACCGGGAGCCATGAACAGGGCCGTGTGAACGTTGGCTGTGCGCATTGTGGTACCAACAACTTTTTAATCTAATTCTATGATGTTTATAAAAGAAAAATTCTGTATGGGAAATGAAAAACAAGGCAGACAACAAACGCAGAACACAAGCAAGATAAAACTTTTTATTTGTACACATTGTCTATTTCCTGTCGGCTGTCATCACTGATGTCTCGGATTTTTTTGGGAATTCAGTTCTCTTAAAGCTCTTTTGTTTGCCATCGCTTTAAAAAGCAGATCCTGATGTTCTTAATCTTGAACAGGGTGTTATATTTGGGCTGCACTCTTAATCAGGGTCACGAAAAAAGGTATCTTGTCTTAAACAGGGAAGCGAAATGAGCGGATTTTGCCTCAATCTCCGTAAATTGCTATTCAATATTTTAGAAAAGGAGGACGACTATATTCAAATCTCCATGATTATTAATAAAGTATAAGTACATAGATACACTTACTGTAGTCAGAGAATCCTTGTCTTAATTCAATTAGATCACTTAACTTCTGTGTTTTTATTCATTATTATGTGCGATCTGCAAGGCTTTTCAATAGTATAAGGTTTTTGATTTTGTAGATATTTGTATTTTTCATGTACTTGTTTTGCCCCGCCCCGATTAGCTTTCCAGCTATTTGCAGGGCAAACAAATCAGTCAACTCTTTCATTATTATACTAAGAATACATTGTTGTTGTTGTTTCTTGTTGAATAAATTGTTGTTGTTGTTGTTGTAATCCCCTCCCCGGGTGTCTGTAAAACCAGGAATCGATCCCGAAACACCACGGAACAGCATCCCGGAACACCGCTGTCTCCAACGCAGCCGTTATTTATGCTGTCACGCAACGCTCCTGGTCCGGCTGCGTAACGTAAGAGACTAAGCGAACCCTGGACGATGCATAAAAAACACTGTTTTGTGTGGAATTATTCGGGATTCCTATCACCTTGCATTTTAAGAAACCATAAAAATTTCGCCGGTAAAACTTATGCGACAAAATGTTCTTTTCGCGAATTGTAGTCTCCTACGCTGCCGTTGTTTGTGTCGTCACGCAACTTTCCTGATCCTGCACAAATAACGGCTGTGCGGGAGACTTCGCGAACCCTGGACGGTGCGTTATAAAACACTGGGATTTGTGTCTGTTTTTCTTTTTTAACGAATTAGGGAAGTGGTCATAACAAGTATATCCGACGAGAACCCACCCTGTGTACGGGTAGGGGGTTACACAAGATACCACCTATCCGATGAGTGTAATGGACACAATTTTTTTGGCCTAAAAATTAGAGATGAGAGTTTAATATTCTGTGTGCATGAAGCTTGCATTGCTAGTAAAATGGCACGGGAATATTTTTATCTTTTTCTCGGTTTCTTCTCCTGATAGAATGGAGGCTATACCTACAAGACACCATATTTTTAGGTGGGGCGATAGGGGGTACATAAAGAGGCCACCTGTCTTTTTGTTAAATGGTGGTTCCTGTCCGAGTACAATAGTTTTGACCATTTCCCTTGTTTTCGAAAATCTGGGATTTCCAAAAAGTATAAAAACGGACCTCTGGCGAGAGGAGGTAGGCAGGAGGTAGTTTTTACGCCTGTTCTTTACGCTGTTCTTTGTTGGCTTCTTTGACGAGTAAGGGATGAACCATTTTATTTTTGGGGGGAAGGGGGGGGGGGGGAGGGGTTGGGCAATTACCAAAATTAAATTCCTGCACAGCAAAAGTAGAAGTCTTGCACAGCCTCAAGACGAAAAAAATTACTGCACTGCTTCAAGTCGCAGAAGTAGCTGTGCTTACTTTTCAGGCGTAACCTCTCGCCAGAGGTCCTTTTTGGAATTTACATTTTCTCGAAAATATAAATCGTTAAAAAATCCAGACACAAACCCCAATGTTTTTTCACAGTCCAGGGTTCATGAAGTCTCTTACGCAGCCGTTTCTTCAGGTACAATGACGGGGGAAAAGAAGGCTGGTTTTGTCCAGCCGAAATAAATATAGTACATCTTTAAATTTCTACCTAAGTTGTATCGGTCTTTGCTTCTACACTATATTTTCACTTGTTAAACCGATCAGATCACTTGTTTGATCCAACGAACTTGAAGTTCTCGTTTTTTGAGCAGGATCAGGAGCATTGCGTGACGGAACAAATAACGGCCGCGTAAGAGACTACGGTTCGCGAAAAGAACATTTTGTCGCATACGTTCTACCGACCAATTTTGCATGATTTCTTAAAATGTGAGGTGATACGAATCCCGAATAAAAGTCATTTATTGGGACGGGGAGTTGGACGCAATGAGTTGGGGGGTCCATGGAGCGAAACGCCTAGAAGAGGGGAGGGTCTGAAGGTGTGCAGAATCTTTTTCAAAGGAGTCTTGATTTATTTTTATTTTTAGTGGGTTCCAGGGTGTTCCCGAAGTTTTCCGGGATGTTCCGGTGGTGTTCCGGGGGTGTTTCGGGGTGTTCTGGGGTGTTCCGGGTCGATTCCTGGTGTTACAGACACCCTAGCTGCGAGAAGCCTTTTGCGACACCAAGGGTGCGTTCGATTGGGAAATCCGGATTTTTCCCCCCCTCCCCCACCAAAAAAAAAAAACGTAAAATCCAAAAACGGATTTCCAATTACCGAAATCCTTCTCCGCGATGGATTTCCATGAACAATGGAAATCTGAAATCCGGATTTAGATTTTGAAATCCTGATTTTCCAATCGAACGCTCCCCAAGTGTAACAACATGAGCGCGGCACGATGGAATGTAAAAAGTTGACCGCAGATTCGTCGACCACCGTGTGAAACTTTATAGCTTTTGCGAATGCCTAAACTGGTAGAATTTTAAGAAAAAAGGCTTATTACACATTTCTTAGACTTTTTCAATCTGTGGGACTCATTAAGGAGGAGAAATTCGACTTCCTTGCTAATACTATATTTCCACGTCTTGTGATAGTTATACTAACCGAATAGACGGTTGTGCTGGTGTACCATTCTCGTCCCCAGAGCTCCACGTTTTTTTTTTAAATTGCGTCTCGTGTAGCTCTGGTAACGGACAAAAATTTGAATTTTTTGATTGGCCGTTTAAAATGAATGCGCAACAAGGTAAAAAATTTTACGCCTCTACGCATAGGGTTTTACTTCCGGTTGAATTTCAAATGTTGAAGTCCTATGACTACTACATCAACAAAACCAACGTTTTAATTTCAACACATTCAACGACCAATGCCACCCAGTTTTGTTTGGTTTAGCAGGTAAAGATACGGCTGCTAAATTTTAAAGTATAACGGGATCTGATTGTCGCTAAATATGAGCGATTCGTTTCCGAAAATAACTAGAAATACGTGTCTCGCAGAACCTCGCGAAGCTCGGGGAGGATGCACTGCAAAATTTTAGCGATGTGGGCCTTTTTGAAGTTTGTGAGTGCTATCTCCCAAAATTAACCTGTTCCCTTTACATACTTCTGTAGCTGTTGTTCTATGTACTGTGTATCAAATAATTGCTAATTCAATTCACTATTCGCTTGAATGGTTGAGATTGCAGGAGTTAATAGGATACAGGTCATGAGAATTACGAAATTGATTACAAAAGTTAAACATGAATATTCAAGATGAAGCAAAATATTCTTTGCAAATATCATAAGCAATGTATGCGAGAAAATCAATAATGATCAATTTACAGCATGTACTAAGAGCTACTAAGACAATAGTTTCCGGTGTTTGAGTACTAATTTTTTATATTGAAAAATATCCTCTTATGATCTGCGTGTCAGTTGTTCAGCTACTTGAAATCTTTTTTTTTTTGAAAAAGGTAGATTAAAGAATAATTTATGGAGGGTTGTATATAAGCTTAAGATTGCTTGCCTTTAAATGTAGGTTGTTTCAATTGAAGAGCATTAAAGAGCGGATTAAAGTGCGGTGATTTGAGCTAGATTTCTAGCTTAATCGTTCTTCTTCTTTGAACCTTTCCTGTAATCAGTGTTTGCTCTCGTTGCGTCTATAAACAGAATTCAGAATTCTAATGGAGGCATTTGGTCAGGCTGTTCGAAGTCTTTGTAATCGATGCTGTCGTTGTTTCTTCGTTGCTTGATCGCGTTGAATTTCAAGTCGCCGTTCTCGCTCCAGCGGAGTTTCGGTGGTTAATCTTCTCGAGAAAGGATTTCAAGCCACTTGTTCAATCCAGCGTTGTTGTATTTGCTGTTCTTTCTCATTTGCATCAGAAATTGGTCGTGTTTCACCGAGAGCGGGGGGAGGGACGGGGGGGAGGGTTGGAAGCCTATCCCATGATGCAACGCAACGTGTTACCGGCGACATTTGAAGCGAATAAACAAACTTTTTGTAAAATCTCATATTTCGGTGATTTTGCCGGTAGTCTCATTTTATGGTTTTAATATGGGAGACTTGGGAATCAGAGAATATAGTTCGTTGGTAACAGAAAAGAACTACAATGCAAGAATTTCATTTATATTTCTAAGTTTAATCCTCGTTTCTCGTCCTTAGAAAATATCATTTTCCGCTCGCAGGAAAATGGCGATCATCCCCGAAAATACCAGGAAAGTGCAGTTGTACCTCCTTCTTAATCGAAGCATCACTAGCATTTTAGCATTAATAACGTATTCCTTAATATCATAACGACTTAAAACATCAGATCCCTCCAGATCCCTCCAGGTTTATTCAAGCTGAATAAAACCATCAAAGTGTGGGTACTTTCAGTCAATGCTTTGAATTGACGGCGAGCTGATTTAGGAAATTCGCGCACGTTTGCAGAGTTGAATATGAAAATTCTTTGAGGAATAAAACGAATTTAGACCGAAGCAAGTTCAAGTAAATGAGTATAAAAGGGGTTACATTGTATTTCCAAAAGCCGTCTTGAACAAAGGATAGCGGAAAAAATCTTGGTAAATGCATCACAATCAGTGCTGAAAGCTCAAATCAGTACAAAACACGCAGCAAAATTAAATATATGCGCGCGCTATATCGCGCTCTTCTGATCGGTTTCGTTCAGAATTCTAATGGAGGCATTTGGTCAGGCTGTTCGAAGTCTTTGTAATCGATGCTGTCGTTGTTTCTTCGTTGCTCAATCGCGTTGAATTTCAAGTCGCCGTTCTCGCTCCAGCGGAGTTTCAGTGGTTAATCTTCTCGAAAAAGGATTTCAAGCCACTTGTTCAATCCAGCGTTGTTGTATTTGCTGTTCTTTCTCATTTGCATCAGAAATTGTTCGTGTTTCACCGAGAGCAGGGGGGGTTGGAAGCCTATCCCATGATGCAACGCAACGTGTTACCGGCGACATTTGAAGCGAATAAACAAACTTTTTGTAAAATCTCATATTTCGGTGATTTTGCCGGTAGTCTCATTTTATGGTTTTAATTATGGGAGACTTGGGAATCAGAGAAATAGTTCGTTGGTAACAGAAAAGAACTAAAATGCAAGAATTTCATTTATATTTCTAAGTTTAATCCTCGTTTCTCATCCTTAGAAAATATCATTTTCCGCTCGCAGGAAAATGGCGATCATCCCCGAAAATACCAGGAAAGTGCAGTTGTACCTCCTTCTTAATCGAAGCATCACAAGCATTTTAACATTAATAACGTATTCCTTAATATCATAACGACTTAAAACATCAGATCCCTCCAGATCCCTCCAGGTTTTTCAAGCTGAATAAAACCATCAAAGTGTGGGTACTTTCAGTCAATGCTTTGAATTGACGGCGAGCTGATTTAGGAAATTCGCGCACGTTTGCAGAGTTGAATATGAAAATTCTTTGAGGAATAAAACGAATTTAGACCGAAGCAAGTTCAAGTAAATGAGTATAAAAAGGGTTACATTGTATTTCCAAAAGCCGTCTTGAACAAAGGTTATAGCGGAAAAAATCTTGGCAAATGCGTAAGTGCTGAAAGCTCAAATCAGTACAAAACACGTAGCAAAATTAAATATATGCGCGCGCTATATCGCGCGTACAAGCTAGCTGTACGTGTCAGTTACAGTTTTTCCTGTCGTTGACATCAGAACTACTGTGTCTAGATAAAACCGTGGATAAAACAAATAGCTATTAAGAGAAGAACTTTTTTCCCAAAGGTTTTCAGTTTTTTAGAGCACTTATTTGGTTAACACAGTGCAAGAGTGTCGTCATATGCGTGGACAAGCAGTTGGATGCTTACGCGTTCGAGCGCGCGCAAATTTCGTTTGTCGTGTCATCCTTCAAACAAATTTTCGAAAGCATGTATCTGTTCGTTGCAAGAGAAGTTTTCTTAACATTGCAAATCCTGACAAAAGAAGACCGACAGACAAGAGGCCTTGAAAAGGGTGTCTTGACAGCCACTGCTTGCCTCGGCGATCACTGGCAAATGCGAGGTCACGTGATGAGACATTATGGGATAGGCTTCCAACCGCCGGCCGCCTCCATGAATAAACATGAGAGCGCGCCATTGTCAGCGGTCACGATTTTTGTTGCTAGGCAACTGCACGACATCTTCAGTATATATATATATATATATATATATATATATATATATATATATAAACTTTTCGCTCGATTGCGCAAGGCTCAGCTCCCGAGACCCGAGCACCCGAGCGGCCTTCGGCCGCCAAATTTATTAACCTCGCTACGCTCGGGCCTTCGGCCCTCGCTTCGCGAGGAATCAGTATGTGTCTTGGAAGACGAAGCTATAAGCGGCCACGAATATTAAAAAAGTATGTTGCTTGCAACAGGGACGAGTATTAATTAAAGGAGAGGCAAAAATCCTGAAGAAAGCCCAAGGGTGAAAAGAAATATTACTACTAGGTTACCCATTTTAAATAACAACAACAACGCTATCAGCACTCTCGTAAGCAAGTTATATTTTCTTTATTAGGTAGTACTCTTTGCTACAACTTGAAATACAAATCTAGGGAAACGAAGGTCACTCGAAGCCCAATTAAAATAACATGAAACGAATGGAAAACAAAAATTCCTCGATATTTCTTACCACTGTTCGATGAAATAAGCCTAATCAATGACCACAGCGTGTCCATCAACAAACTTAGCTGTCCCATCAACTGATTTGGTCACCGTGATTGCGTTCAGTGGCGAAACGATAAATACACAGCTCCCAAACGAAAGAAATCGGTTGACTTATCGAGGAATTTCTAAAACCAGTAGGCAAAATACAAAGACAATCTTTCTTCTAAATAACAGCAGCACGTAAAGCTTTTCTTCTTTCCTTTTTAGCGCGATGTTTTCCTGTAATTGTTAAGTCTTGTACAGTCCTTTCGAACGCCATTCCACACACACACAACATTCTCGTCTCCAAAGCTCAAACAAACGAAACGAGGGCTCTGGGGACGAGAATGCGCATACGAAAGATGTTTTTATTTCCGGTTTCTGGCATTGAGCAAGCGCAATAGTACATTAATGCATTAGGCATGCGCTAACGGATGTCGTGGATTTTACGACATCCGGAAGGCACTGTTACCAGAGTCCTTCGTTTTTTCCGCTGACCAAACGAAACGAAGGCTCTGGGGACGAGAATGCTGGTGTACAAGTGAAGATAAAACGCGCGGCACTGGGGGAGGCCACTCTGTCTTCTCTCATCCCCCGCGTTTTATTTTCGCTGGCCCCGACTTTTTTTCGCTCGCCCACTATCTGAGAGCCTGGAACAGGCTAAAGAGTATTCGATCGTTGTTAGGAAACGCCAAGCGATTCAAACTATGAATTTGATTTTGTAGTTGATTAATTTTCTGAGCTTGTGCAAAAGAACTCGGCGTATTTGCTCCCTGTCTAGCAATGCTTAACCAGCCAAGGGAGGCCATCGAAGGAAATTCTGTCGGACGTGAGTAGTTAAGGACTTGGCGGTACCAGATCAGTTTTGCAAAACTGATCTGATACCAAGCCAAGTCTTAACTACTTCCCATCTGTTGGATTAAAAAATATAGAAAAATCAAATGAAACTATATGTTAATAAAAACAAAATGGTGCGTTCATTTCATTGCGTGATTCCACATAATAGAATCCTTTGCGTGACACAATTCTCGGAAACACAGGAAGTCTACACAGGATTGAATTAAGGAAAGTTATTTTTTGATTTAATTCTTTGTCATTTTATAATGTCCATAAGCATATGAATTTATACCATCTTCCAGTATATATCTTTTGTCATCGAAACAGCTGAGTGATACTTTATTGATTTCATAACTTCCTAATTGATGGTTATTGCTTCGGATTGTTTTCATTGTATGATTCATCTGTTTATTTCCTAATAACGTTTCTTTATAATCTTGATGCTTGATATTATTTTTGATAATATTCTTTTTGATTCCCTTGGCAGTCTTTCCTCCTTTTTGGTTGTCTTTCATGTAACTATACATTTTAGATCGTAGACCGATGAATTCACAAATAGGAACTCCTGCGGCTTCATCTTTGAATTTGGCAATAACTTTTTTATTTGTCTTATCAAAATACGGTGAGCTTTCAGGGTAGTCACTGTTATCGAATTTATTTTTATCATTCCAAAAGTCTTGGTATACATCTTCAGCTTCGATTTCATAGGTCAAGCTGTCTGTGTCGGTAAATAGCAGCTTAGCTTTGTCTCCATACTTCTTTTTAATGTAGTTGTAATGAAAATCATACATTAACGTCTTGCTTAGATCTAAGATACACATACCAATATATGCCGGCCTGTTTAGGGTTAGTGTTTCTTTAATCTTATGCACAGCTACTAGATTTTCATTGAATATCTTACTGCTGACATATGTTGGTTTAGCAGCCATTTTTAATAGTTTCTTTTCATCGGTCACTAATCTAACATCTACTCGTTTTCTGATGTTTTCCATCGTTTTTCCAAAGACTGAATTGTTCATTAATTTAAAAAAGTCTTTATCAAAAGCATTTTTTGCATTAGTTCTTTTCTGAGTGTTGAAATCAATATATTGCTTCAACCATGCGGACTGATTGAACTCTAGTACTCGATGGACTTAAGTTATTTTCAAACCAAGATCAGTGTATATTTGGAGGTTCCTATAATGGAGCACGTATTTTTCTTTGTTGCTTAATGTTGGTATCAATTTATGAACTAAACCAGTCGATATTTTATATTTCTTCGCGATGTTTTTACAATACCCAGACAACATATTTTCAGTTACTTTAACTTTCTCTGGTCCTAATGGGTAGTCATTATGAAGGTTTTGCAACTCTTCAGGGTATTCTAAATCAACTTCCAGTATCAACCCTTTTTCACTGTTTTCATTGTATTTAGCCAAATCTATATTGTTTATCTGCTTTTCAGTCATCCATTTAAAACCTCCAGTTGGTAGATGTTGACTCATAGCCCAACCATACAGATTGTTAGCGTCAAGATACATGATATACTTTGAGGGCGCCTTCTCATCATATGTTTTCATGTATTTATTGTTTGCTTTTCCATACCTATTGGCAATGTAGCTTATTCCACCACGCATTCCTTTTCCGATAAATTGAAACATGTCAATATCAGTCATAAGTTCTAATTTGATATCAGTCATTTTAAGCATAGCATCCCAAGACAAACCTGGAGATGTGAAATAATGACATGGATCTAATTTGTAGTATTCTAGACAGGTCTTTCTAAAGTTTTCAAACACATCAGCTAGCAAAAGGATATCAGATTTAAGATATAAATTATGGTATTCACCCATATTTTGAAGATTGACGGTATTCCACACATTTTGGGCATGTTTGTAATTTTCATTTGATATATGTTCATCATTCAATATGCTGTAAAATTCTTCTTTTGATGGCAGTTTTTCATTGAATTTTTCAAAGCTATCCATGAAGTCATATGGATACACTCCTTTTTGTGACATTAAATCAAGTTTCTCACCTTTGAATTTTTTGGAGGTATATTTTAATGTTTCTTTTGGTAGATTACTTACTAGTTTTTCTAAACTGGAACTCATGAATTGGAAACTGTCAATAAATGTTAGATGATTACCAAGCATGAACGCCATATATTTTTCCATGTTGTTAGGAATTGCATTGATGTTCATTTGACACTTTTCACCTTTCTTATTTGTATATGTATGCTTCTTAACAATTTCACCAATCTCTTGCATTATAAAATGACTATCATAACCTCTTAGATTATGGAATATAACAGGAATTTTTATCTCTGCTGGATTTACTCTAAGTTTCAGATTACATTCTTGATGAGCTGATCCTCTATACTGACCAGTAATATGACAGTGATCTCGAACTCGAATATCTTTCTCTGTATACTTTTTATCACATATATGGCATTTATCAGCTTTTTGGAATTCTTCTTCATCCTTTTTTGTCATTTTTAATGGTTTGTTAAAATATCTTTTATTCATATTACGACAATATTTAACTTCTTCTAACATAGCTTCCATAAATTTGTTAACAGCTTTTTCACCTCTATAGATCTGTACTGGTTTACTATATTTATCATCATAACAGCATACAACCTTATAACCTTAACCACAATCAGTATGTTTTTGATACGATTCAGTATAGGATTTGTCATTGTTTGGCCTGCATCCTTCTATTTTTTCTACAATAGCTTCAAAATCTGCATAGACGACAAATGGTACAGGCAACTGCTTATGAAAGTTGTTGAATTTCAATATGTTATTATCCTTTGACGGCATTTTTATGGCTTGTTTTCCATTTATTATGATGCAATTTTCTTTATGATTTAATAACACTCTTTCACTATACTAAAACATTGTAAACAATACATACAAAAATGCTTTCTATGTTCATGTTTTGTTTGATTGTACATAAATTTATTGAAGTCTTTTATTAATACATAATGTTTGTTTTCACCTTCTGTGATCAATAATAAATGCATTTGATCTTCAAATTTTTCTTGGGATATGTAAATAGGAAATGGTTGTTTTTCTTCATATCCAAATACATTGATATTGATATTATTCTGTTTCTCAATTTTATTATACTGTTTTTGATTGACTGGAAATTCAATTCCTGAGTAATTCAACTTTTCAATAAATTCTTTATCACATTTTTTAATTCTCTGTGGGTATTTTTCTTGGGGATTCAAATGTCGGATGTGACACCACCTAAAGCATTCATTATCCTCATTTTTCATATTTATCAATCCCTTTGCACTGTTTCTGAGTTCTTGTGGTAGTTTAATGTATGAAGAGCCTCTCATTGGTTGATATTTTACTATGTTAATATAATGATTATCAACCGATTTAACAGTCCAACCAGACCCTTCAGATATCCATTGAGCTATCTTATTCAAGATTTGCTGTTTTGACAATTGTAGTGATTTAGTAATTTCTAGATTATTTATGATTGTTTGAGCTAGACTGTTGAAATATGCGGTGTTATACACTATTTCTCCGTCTGACATTTTTGTAAATGTTACCTTAAGCGTTTCAACAAATTTCAGTCCTTTCATCGATGTTAATATGTTTATGAGCTGGTATTCAATACCCTTTCTAGTGTTTTGTAGTTGAACTAATGGGTCTTTATCGTTTTTAATTGTGATTTCATAGGATTTAGTATAACCTTTTAGAGCTTTGTCTGTTTGCTCTATTTTAGTTCTTGGAGCAGGAACTGGTTTTTCTGCAACTGACTTTTTAGTTCTAGGTGCTGGAACTGGTTTATCCCTGAATTCCAATGGTGGAAGAATTATATTGTTTTCATAATCTTGGACCATTTGATTTACACTCTTACGAGGTGCTGGCACTGGTTTGTAAGTTCTTGGTGTTGGAACTGGTTTGGTATCATCTACCACAATAATTTTAGGCTTCTTATTCTGTTGCTTTAAAAGCAATTTGATTAGTTGAGACTTACTCAATTTTTTTAATTCTGATTTTTCCATTATCTATATATATAATTATATATAATATTTCTTTAAGTCATTTTCATAGTGCGTTTATTTTTGGAATCATTTTTGAAATAATTTGAGATAGTTATATATGATTGATCATATATGATTATCTTTTTATGATATCCTTGTGTTATTCGTTGTTGTATTTTTGTGAATTCAATTGATGAATCATAGTTTTATTGTGTTTATATTTACTTGCAGGATGAAAATATTTATTACATTCAATACAATGATATTTATTATCTGGATTGTCATTATACTTCTTACAATAAAGACGTCCCATAATACGTTTTTCTTCATCGGTCATATACTTTTTAGGTCTTCCCCTTGATTGTTTTACCATTACTTTATAGTATGATTATTTTTTTAAGTCATTTTAGTGCGTTTAAATATAGCCAGAAACATTAATATTTTTGGCTACCAATGAATAGCGAATGCAAAGATATAAATATCTCAGAAATTTCTGGGATACTTGTAAATAGTAACATCTCTTTAAAACAATTTTGTATATCCCTTGAAATCCCTGATTAGTGTTCTAATGTTACTGATTGTATTTTTTAAACCCATGTGCCCTGAATCAGATGAATATTTCTACATCTTTCCAAATCCGCGTTGCTGCTTGTTTTTGTTGTGCCAGATATACTATTTTCTTGTTTGAGATATTTAATATTATCCATTTTGGTGGTTTTTAAAACGTCATATGAATTGTCATATCGATCAAGTTCCACGTCATTTATAATGCATTTTATTAGATCTTTCAATGTGATATCATCATCCATTTCTTCTATCTTACGCGTGTATAAATTCATCAATCGTCTTTTATGAGATAACCAATTGATTCGTTTATTATGTGTTTCTATTTGCTCCTCTAAAATAGCTATCTCTTTTTCATGGTAGATTATTTTTTTCTAATATTTCAGATGAATAATTTTTGAAGTTTTCCATATTTGTATATATGTTAGATATTTTTGACATCTTTTAACGGTATCCATGAATTAAATTCTTTTGGATATCCGCTCCATTTAACTAAAGCTAACTTTTTCTTATTATCTCGTTTCAATACTTTATCAATTCTATATGTTTCTTGTTTTGCTTTTTGTAACTCCTGTTGGTAGAAAGATCCTTCTATTGATTCATTATTAAGATCCTTTAACTTATATGTAATAGGGTTTGTGTATTGGATTTTATCAACTGTAAATACCTCTTCAGTCCAATTTGGAGTATATCCTTTATCAAATGTTTTTCTCTTATATTTAGATATTCGGACCTTATCACCAACTTTAAATTTTGGTTTATATGATAATAGTTCCATATCATATAGATTGAAATAAACAGTTCCTTCATTCTTTTTCATAGATGCTTCAATAGGTTTCATTTTGATGCTTGGATGTTTTGTATTATTGTATTCATTTAATAGTTTCGGTAACATGTCTAAATATTGTGTTGTATTTTGAGCTGTAAATTGTTTCCACATTTTAGATTTTAATGTTCTGTTAAATCTCTCAATAACAACAGCTTTACCTTCATTGAAATTAGAATACATCTCAATATTACTTTTCTTTAGCCAGTCTTTGAAAGTTTTATTATAGAATTCAGATCCTTGATCTACCCATAAATATTTCGGTTTTCTTTTATACTTTTTAATAACATCATCAAATGATTCAGTAATTGTATTACCGGTTTTATTTTTAATGGGAATGCTCCAAGCAAATTTTGAAAACACATCAATGATGTTTAACAAATATCTATAACCTTTATTCCATTTTGAAAACTTCTGCATTTCTACAAGATCAGCGCTCCAAATATCATCTATTCCATTGACAATAACTCTTCTAGTTCTGAATTTTCGTTTGATTGGCTTATGTAATTCATCGGCTAATTGTTGAGCCCAATCATTTTTACTCAACGCCGCTTTCAGTTTTTTGGCTTCCTTTTTTTAACACCAAGACCTAATTTCTGTTTTATATCAATCGTGTTTCTAGCCAACCAATGCCCCCATTGTCTTTCATTATACGGTACGTTGTCTAAAGATTTAACCATTTTTCTGTCTGCTCTATTCTTGCACTTTCTGTCGTCTTTACAAACACTATAATCAACATCGTGCTGCATGGCAATGGCATCCGTTCTTCCTGTAGGTTGGTCATATATTTCTAATATTTGGCCAGTTGTTGGGTCATATTTCACTTGACTCTCTAAATCATTATAAGGCCCAGTATATTTATGACCGGGTAATGTCCACCCTCCTTTTGGTTTCGGAAGCTTCCCAATGGCCTTATGAATATCAATCCCACTACCTTTATGCAATGGATCTAGTTTCTTACTAATATCTGAAGTTAAACTATCTAAGGCTTGATCCAAATATTTGTCAGCCATTCCTTTTAATTTTTGTTTAGTATAACCAGATTTGATTACTTTTGATGCTCCGATTCTGCCTAAATTATACAAACCTTTTAAAGCACTTTTAGCTGCAATTTCACCAAGACTGTGACTACCTTCTATATTTAAAAAGCCCCCATCTTGTGAGGGCTCAATTAGTTTCCCTGTTTTTGTTTTATAAATTTGGTTTTTGTTATACCACATTCAGCGCAAGTGCATTTCAACATAGTTCGACCATTTTTAGTTTTCACATATCGTTCGCTTCCTGGAACACATTCAGTGACTTTCTTCTGTCTAACACAATATGATTTTACCATTATATATATAAGTTAGATATTTCTGAAATAATGTTCGAGGAATCTCTCATTCTTCATTGTGTTATATATGTCAAATACTTGCAATAAATTATAATACGAATTCCCCTTATTCATTTCGTTCAGAAAGTATAAACAGAAGTAGCCACATGTAGACGTTTTTATGTTTTGGATTTGGTTGTTTTGGTGAAGCAGTGTCATATTCCTTCTTTTCGCATGATTTACGATCTCTTGAAATGGAGGCATACCAAAACTGTCAAAATAATTTATCACGTTGTCTTTTACATAAGTTGTAACCCAATGAGATCCTGCCATATAACTAGGTTCTAGATTGTAAATAAATAATGCTTGGCTATGATTATGTGGAACTGTTTCATCCCTTGACAGCACATCATTTACTGGGATGTTTAAATATCTGCACTATTTTATTAGATCGTGATTACTTAACGGGATGTCTTTGTCGAATTTGGGGTTTAGAATATTGTCCCTATAAGTGGGATGCTGTTGAATGGGATCCGGATGTTTCTTCCGAATAGCAAGCCTTGGCCTCTTTTCCCTGTCTTTTTTTTTGGTTGTTTTTTTTTATGCGCATACCAGTTGGATTATCCCATGTACCTATAAATGGAGGTGGTCTATATATACCTAGTCTTGGAGCTCCCGTACCCTTTTTTCTCTCACCAATTCGGGGCGCACCACTACCAGTTTTACCTGTTAAAGCATTTAGAAGAAGTGGAACACCAATGCTTGCCAGTAGAGTTCCAAGGAATCCACCTGATTGTGTTTTTGTGGGTCGTACATGAACACCTGATCCTGACTGAAGAGCATTCAATATATCCTGTTTTTGTTTAGTTGTTAAAAGATGCTTATATTCTATCAGCTTATTAATTTTATCTTGGGGTATAAGAAAACCACCCGACTGTATACCTCTTCCAGATATTGCTTTAACCACTTGAGAAGCACCTTCAGAAGCTAAGCCGGCTAGAGCTGATAGACCAAGGGTTTTACCAATAGTAGGTAAAGGTGCACGTCCAAGGGTTAGAATGGTAGTTAACAAACTTCCACCGACTTGTTTTCTAATATTTGTTTTCGCAAGCTTAATGTCCATACCTTTACCCAATTTCCGATTCTTCTCCAACCTTTTTTTTACCATTGCTGGGACATATAGAGTATCATTCCCATGAAGAGAGTCGTTTGAAAGCCTGAGAACGATCGTTTCCCTTTTATGGAAAGCATTGCTAAGATTTTTCTTTTGATTGTCAGACAATTTCACATTAATCTCATAAAGTTGAGTCATTCGTCGTATATAATATATGTTATATAATTATCCGGTTATAAAACATATATGAAATAAGGGTACACTGTAAAAATGGACTAGTTAAAATAACTATTTTAATTAGTCGTAACTAAAAAGAATGGTCATTTTAACCATTCTTAATAGTCGAAATTGTTAACAAAAGAAAACAGTTAAAATAACTTTTATAAAAGATTATTTCTACCATTTATATTAGTCATAAAAATGGACTAGTTAAAATAACCAATATGATTGGTCGTGACTAATAAGAATGGTCATTTTGACCATTCTGAAGAGGCGAAAATATTAACTAAAGAAAAAAGGTCAGAACAACCTTGAATGAGTAGTTGACTTAGTGTATTAGTTTCAATCAGTTACACTTTATTATTTCAGTAATATGCGGACATATGTCAACCCTCTACTCAAGACAAAGTAAAACAATTAGTCTTAAATAAAGGTGTTCTGTAAAAGGACTTTGATTCGACAACGAGTCACGTAAACACATGTTAATACTGCATTACATTAACTATAATTCTAGGTCAGGGCAAATCATCAAAGTTATATTAACTAATTCGAATTGGCAAAAATTTGATCTGCCAAGCGTTAATTCAGACTAACATGACTATAATGTTACAGCGATTGATTCAAATTTATACGGATTAGTCGAACTAATTCTTGCCGGATTCAGAGAGTCATGATAGTAATGTCTGTCGTGGTATTTTAACTGTTGTGATTGCTTGTACTGACTGTTTTATTTCAAGTCACACTTCCTTTGGGATTAAAAACATTTTATCAAGGAATTATATGTCTGTTTACTTTATATTTGAGCTGACAGTTTGTCAAAGACGGTTATTGCAGTATGCAAGGAATCCGCCTATACAATAGTGGTGACGTTTTCGCGGTCTGATACAAGTTGACGTAAAACAATAGCGCCATTCAATTCAATTCAGTTCAACACAGCGCGCGGGCCGGAATGGTTCGTTTTGAAATGATCCAGCCAAGAACTTCGCTGTTTCAGTCGTACATGGAGTTCAGAACCTTGGAAAATTCATATAAGAGTAAGTGCGACTTTGAACTGTGACTCTCTTGTCAGTTACTTTTTTTTAATTTCTTATTTTAGTGTGGACAAACAAGAACTGAATCGATCAAGGGTTAACAAATGCCGCTGTTTCACGGTCTGGTCTTTTGTGCAAGCTTATGTTTTTCATTTCTTCTTGTTTCAGTTTTTTTTTCACGGCAAGTACGACTATCTCGCCTGGCCGAATTCGTCAGAAAGCTGAAGAAAATCTAGAACTGAAATCCACTCTGGCCTAAATCCGCTCTGACCTTCATGTTGTCAGCCGTGGTCGCGGTCGTTGTAGTAACAGGTAAAGTGCCGTTAATAAAATACATGTAACTACACAAGACGAAGCTATTATCATTCGCAGAATCATTATTATTTTATATGCAACGACTTCAATTCTATATCTAATCCATGAAAAAGATGCCGTTAAAATAGAATCTTCCCGCCAAAACTTTCATGCCACGCGACGTCCGTACCAAATATCTTTTTTTGTATGCATCTCTAACCAGACCAAATATGAGCATGTTTCCAATAAAACCGACCATTTTATGTGTGACATATCGTTGCAGTTTTGCGTTTTCATTTGAATGGTATATAAAGCGATGCCCGCGTAAATTAAACCGACATGAATCCGATCAATCGCCTTTGTTTAAGACTATCACGCATGCCATGCGTTATCAGTTCGCTTGTAGCGGAAATCGGTGCATGAGCTGTCTGTCATTTGAAACTAATTTCCATAAAATTCTGAGTATTAACCATTGATTAAATAATAAACTGAAAGTCAACTGACACCAGTAAAGGAAAGTTCACTTCTGTAAGCTCGGGGCCGTAGTTTTGTCAAGGCAAGACATGTGCTTGCCTACTGGCAATTTCCTTGCTGAGGTTGTCTGTAATGGCAGCCTTGCTTGGGCTCATCCTGCTTAATAGAAGTTGACACTTCTCCTTTCGACCCAAATGGATCAGATATCAATTGAATTGTCTCAATCACAGTTTACAAATATTATTCAGTGTCTATTTGCCACAGCTGAATTTAATAATAAGTTATCTGGTCATTATAATTTGTGTATTGTTTTAACGAGAATTCTAGTTTGCTTTTGTACTTGTATTTATAAAGATAAAGTAACTTTATTCAAATTGATAAAACTCAGGTCAATAATTAATGAGACATACGGTAGATATAATAAATATGAGATTGTTTGTTTAAGGTCCTCGCTAAAACAATTCTTTCAGATACGTCGTTTCCATTGAGTAGTAGGAAAATAAAGAAATGGGAATTTTGCTTACTGTGTTTCTTTTTTTCAGAACTGAAGCAAACACTCGCTGCTACTGTACAAACTGTGAGTAGGCTAAATTTTATTATGGCATCACAAAAAAGAAAAACATTGGAGCGCAAAAAACGGTCCTTTTTACCCGAACTTACCTGTCTAACTCGTAGAATTTAAATAATAAAGTAGTTCTAAGATACTTTTCATCGTGCAGATTATGTTGATTAATGGCCAGCAAAGGAAAGTTCACTTCTGTCAGTTTATTGTGGGCCGTAGTTTTGTCAAGGCAAGACATGTGCTTGCCTCCTGGCAATTTCCTTGCTGAGGTTGTCTGTAATGGCAGCCTTGCTTGGGCTCACTGCTGATTAATAGAAGTTGATACTTCTCCTTCGTTTATTGGCTAACATTTCGAAAGAACCTTATTCAGTCCAAATCATCATTTTAAGTGCTAATCTATGAGAGTATTTTGGAAAGTTTAGCGCCATTTGTTTCATAACTTGTTTTACCACTCTTTACCTGGCTACTAAAGTTATCTAAACTAAGATATTGTTGTTTTTCGTTGTTGTGTTCTTCATTAACTGTTAGTCGTTTGTTTAAATTTCTTTTCCTCAAATGTGTAATTTGTAAGCCAAGGAAAAAGCACTTGCTTATACTTAGGTTTTTTTTACTATCATGCAGGTTTAAGAAGTTCCGACAAAGAGCGTGACATCATTTTATCTTCAGATGGTTCAAATTGAGACATCATGCATGAAGAGGATCGACCGGCAACGAACGGGCGAATATAAGTGAAAGAGAACTAAGAAAGCCACCATATGATAGCCAACAAAATGAAATTGTAAAACATTTTGTTTTTCAGTCAAGTATGCATTCATGCAGACAGTGAAATATAGCACCTTTATAGTTTATATGAATATATGCAAACGAAATAGAAAGAAACATGGTTTTCTAAAAAAAACATTTACATTGTGAAGTTGCTCCATAGAATTGTACATTTGATGGTAAGTTTAATAAAGACATAACCAAAACTGTTTGTCAATATGATCCATTTTAAAGTGTTATTTTAACTTTCTGAAGGGGTTAAATCTACTTATTATTTTAAGGTTAAAATAACAGTTTTTGTTAACCCATATTTTTTAGTCAAAATAACAAAAAGTAACTAAAAAAAATGGGTTGTCTCAGATGCACCTCGGGTACTTTTTTAAATAGTTAAATTAACAAATTTCAATGGTTAGCAACCAAATGAATTAAGTTAATTTAACCAAAGATATTGGTTATTCTAACTAAAAATAAACTAGTTAAAACTACTATTATTAAAAGTTAAATCAACATAAATATTGAAGTCATAACAACTAAAAAGAAAGGTCAAAATAACTAATCAATAGTTATTTTAACTCATAATAATACGTTATTTCAAACCAAAAGAAATCAGTCATTTTAAACCATTTAAAACGGGTCAAAGTGACTAAAAAAAATGGGTTCTCTCAGATGCATTTGGCAACAATTTTAATTGGTTATTTTAACTAGTCAATTTTTACAGTGTATCATTATTCATTTATTTATTCATTTATTCATTTATTTATTCATTTATTATTAAATAACTAATCAATAGTTATTTTAACTCATAATAATACGTTATTTCAAACCAAAAGAAATCAGTCATTTTAAACCATTTAAAACGGGTCAAAGTGACTAAAAAAAATGGGTTCTCTCAGATGCATTTGGCAACAATTTTAATTGGTTATTTTAACTAGTCAATTTTTACAGTGTATCATTATTCATTTATTTATTCATTTATTTATTTATTTATTCATTTATTCATTTATTTATTCATTTATTCTTTTATTTATTCATTTATTCATTTATTACTTTTTACACTATAACCAATTCATTTCCCACTTTGTCAATGACAACTGTCTCTTCATATAGGACTATAGCATGTATGCTGAAAGGACTATTTCCAGCACTATTGGCGTTCAGTTTATACCTGAAGATCAACTGCTTTGGGTCTCTTGTTACTTTCTCTGTTGATATGATAGATCGAAATAGATTAGTGGATAGAGACCATTGTAATTCGATAGGTTAAGCTGTGTACCGCTGTTGTAATCATTCTTTCTCATACCATAGGACATTAAATCATTGAAGATCCTTACTTTTGATTCTGAATCGTATTCAGTCTCTGGGTAGAATACTCCATTGCCGTATTCCAATCTGCATGTTGTAAGACTGCAAGCATTATCACCTGAATTTACTTTAAAAGTGTCAAACAGGTACGGATTCGCCTCTGCATTGTTTGTTTTAGCTCTTTGTAGATATACAAATATAGCCTTAACATTATCAATACTGGATGAGATTTGGAAGAATCCACTACTATGTGTTGGTGCGGACACCTCATACATTTCTCTCAGATATGTCCATTTATCATCTTTCATAAAAGAACTAACAAACTTATCATATAGACTGTCCTTAGGTGTCAATTTTGGTACCCAAAGTAGTAATCTATCAATAACAACTCGTCCGTCATCTGCTACACCTGCCTTAAATATTAATTCATTGTCATTCTGCAACTGTATATTAAACTGAAGTTGCATTGGGACTAACATTCGACCCTCTAGCTCTTCGAAGAAACTGTAACGATTAAGAGGTATGACTACATTGACATCATGGTTACCTGTCGTTAAAAGACGTCTTGACTCAAACCCTGTATTAGTATTGGCTGTAGTGTTATCTGTGTCCAAATACCATAAAGAGTTTTTAGCAACACTACGAGCAAAATCGTCACTATATTCAAGCAGGTTCTTGACATAAGTCACTTTATGGAGATTATCAGTATCATACACAATTTTCCCAGCGCTTTTTATCATCATGTGACTAATCAAACTATGGGCTCCATTAATAACTGTCACCCTATCAGCACCATAGGCTGTACCATCAGCCAATTTTTGTACTTGGAACTGGACCTCGAAATAAGCATTGTACCAATCGAAAAAGCTCGATCGATCATTAATTGTAAATTTATACCCATTTTTGTCTTGGTGTTGATTGTTAGCTGGGGTTCTGATTACATCATCAAGTTGGAATCGTACCAACTCATATCTTTGTAGAAATTCACTTGTTCTAAAAGACATATATATTATTATGTTAGATAATTTTGCAATTATATACCATGCCAATGTTCCCAATCATTTTATTGATTCTATACTACTATTACTCTACGCCTTCTTTTTATACCAGATCCAGATATCAATCTATTGAGTATCATATCAGTACTTTCATCTTGCTGTTGCTGTTTAATGGGTGAGGATGGAACATTTGCCGTTTGTCTTGTAGCTCCTTTTCTCAAATTTGCCAATCTTTTCATTATTAGGTCTCCTGACTTTTGTGATACCGCCTTACCCAGTCGCTCACCTGTATGGGATATCCCCGATTCTAATGCCTTCTTTGCTATTGGCTTAGCAAATTTCTTAAAAACAGCTGATGCCACACTCTTTAATGGTTTGAAAATATTATCAACGATAAGCCCAGACCCTTTGTGTTGATATACAAATTTACCAAGTTTTGGATGGTAAAATCTTTTGAATTCATACGGTTTCATTATACTATTATGTTATATTATTCTATACTTTTCAGAATTAGTGAGAAAGATGTATCTGCTCCATTCAGGTTAACTAATCTTCTTTTTCCATCAGTAATGTATACCCTGATACTACTTATACTATTCTTATTGACTGGATTAAATGTGACTCTTCGCGGTTCGAGGGTAAAGGAGTAACTAGGTTGGAGTACACTGGTTGAGAAGGAATAAATGATGTCTGTATCTTGACCGTCTACAAGTGAATCATTAATTAGGTCGCAATGAACATTGAGGACATCTGTATCTTGAGATAGATTTGGAACCCTTGGTCCAATGTTTGTCCCACTTGTTAATACTATTTTATCGAAACCGATTAGATCATTAAAATTGGAATGTGTCAAATCAAGCCGATAATTCTGAGCTAATGTAACCGTGACCCTGAATGTTGTATTATCAAATTCAAGAGTTATCGGGTGCGTATCACCAGTCTTCGTTATGTCCTTGATATATGTATTGAAGTCGGTATAATTCCATACTCCGGCTGGAAAGGTGATGTTGTTAAATGTTGAACCACTATCGGAGCTATATTTGATTAATTGATTGTTGTATCCAGCATTAACATTAAACCATGTAAAACTCATATTGATAATTCTGTTAAGACCAATAACATATTGCATATTACGATCTAAAATTATAGGTCTAGTAAATTTTGTTGCAAAATCCTCAGGTTTATTATTCCCTTGATTTTTTACACTATAAGATGATAATACTATCTCTCGTTCCATTTATATAATAAAGTTATATTAATTATATTTTGAAATATTGACTAAACAATTTATTATATTGTGGTCTATTGATTTTTGCAGTCTTTAGTAAAATATCCAGGATAGCTACTCCTGTATTTCGCATCTCAAGGCTTGTATTCCCTGCTAGAATTTCACCAATAATCAATTCAAGTTTTTTCAAAAGCTGCTTTATATCATATTGATTATAAAACATAATATTTCCACCTCTCTGTTTTTTTCCCCGACTCCGGATTCCAGAACCTTTTATTGTTTCCAGTTTAGTATTATAATGTTTAATAAATTCATTCAATGTGATTGTTGCGTTATCTATTCTTTTATTTTTCATTTGCATTTCAGCTTCTGTTATAGTCCCACTTTTGTATTGTTTTGAAACATTTCCTTTATAGCCTCTTAATTGAGCCCTTTTAAATTTTGCATTATTCAAAGTCTTCTTAAGATAGCTCTTAGTCTTTTTGTCTGTCATTTCTGGTTGATTCAATATCTTATCCACATTTTCATAATTGGTGACACCAATGTCATTCAAAATTTGATTTCTCATATCTTCATCTTTTAATCCATAATCGATATTCTCATCTTCTAATACATCATCAATCTCATCATATGCTGGTGGAGGCAAGTACTGAGGATCAACATAAATCTCCTTCTTTCCTTCCATAAGATCTTGTAAAGATTCTTCATATGTTGGAGGTTTTGGCACCAGTTGTTTTTCTTGCTGTGGTGGTACATAATCACCAAAATTAATCAGACCTTCTACATCCATGTCTTCATATGGATCAACTTCAGGCATATAGTCAATACCAGGCTCACCTTTCTTAGGTGGTCGTTTTTTCCTTGGAGGCATCCTTAAATCTAAATTACTGTCATAACATCATCTAATTTACTAGTCACTGGTTTAAATACCTTCGCCAATGACTCCTGACTGGTCTGCCGACTAATATCATGTTTCGTAATTCTATCATGAACATAATTAATCTTATTCCCTAATTCAGATTTACTCTTTGCGAGTTCTTTCCACTTAAGTAAACTCATTTATTGTTATATTATTACATTACATAAAAATGAAAATCATATATAAAAAATAACGTTTAACACCGTGTTATACACTGTGTTATACACCGTGTTATACACCGTGTTTTACACCATGTTATATTGAAATAATATACCCATATAATATAAATGAAAATACCAAATTATGACGTTGAAGACGATGTTGTCTCAAACTTTAAACAGTTATATGAATTCATGCCTGATCGATCATTTCGGATGTTGCTTTGCGGACCCAGCGGTTCTGGTAAAACTAATGCACTAATGCATATGATCATCCATCTGTTGTATTTTGATAAAGTATATCTTTATGCTAAAAACTTAGAGCAGTCTAAGTACCAGAATCTTATGGATATGTTCCAACCAATAAGTGATGAAGTTGGCTATGAAGTTATCGAAGCAAACAATGATGAGATTATTCCCGTTGAAGAAATTGACTGTGACTCACAGAAATTAGTAGTATTTGACGATTTCGTATGTAATAAAAACCAAAAACCATTGGTCGACTATTTTATACGAGGGAGACACAAAAATTGCAGTGTGATTTATCTGAGTCAAAGCTACTATAAGACACCAAAAGACATAAGATTGAACTGTTCACATTTCTCTATTTACGAATTCCCAAGTGCTAATGAGAGGAGTCTAATTTGCCGTGAAAACAGTATTCCAAAAGAATTATATGAGAAAGCAACTAAAGAACCATATTCCTTCGTATATATTGATAAGCCACGGAAATTCACAACCAATAATTTCAATGGAAAAATATAATATAACTCAATTATATATGAGTTACTCAAATGGAATTTTACCATCGTCAACATCAACGGCGACACCTCAACGTGGATTACCTGGCGTAGGGTTCAAACTAACGCCTTTAGGCGATTATGATATGCAAAGCAAAAAAATAGTGAATATAGGGACAGCCACTGGTTTGAATGATGCAGTTGATTTTCGATTTGTCAGAAACACATTTGTTAGTAAGCATTTGCCATTAGTTACAGCAAATCTTGATATGAAAAACAATAATATAAGAAATTTAAAAACACCTATTTCAGAAAAAGATGCTGTTAACAAAGAGTATGGAGACACGCATTATTTAAAGTTAGATGGAACAACTCATATGACTGCAGATTTGGATCTGCGAGGAAATAAAATCATTAATCCTTCAGAAATCAACATGAATCGAAAACTTATCACCAAACACGGATGAAAACAATGATCTTTCTGCAGTGAATATGGTAACTTTGAAAAAATATCACCCTGATGCCCCAGCACATACACATGAAGTGACCAAAGATATTGATTTGAAGGAGATGTACAATATTGTCCAATCAAAACAACAAACATGGCATGATTTGGGAGCCAATTATAACAATCTGGTTTCTTATAATGACGTCAAGAATATCTTTCTCAGCCGCAAAGAGGCGTTTCCAATGGAGACTAGTTTGGATATGGGAAATCACACCATTTTCAATGTGAAAGATCCCGAAGTTGCCGACCAAGGCGCAAACATGCGATATGTGGACAGCCAATCCGCGAAAAAACTTTCGTTGGCAGGTGGAACAATGACTGGAAACCTGGATATGAATTCACAACAAATCAATAATATTGCAGCGCCAACTCTTGAACATCAACCCACGCCAAAATCTTATGTGGATAGAGAACTTAATCTCAAGATAGGAAATGTGGTAGTCCACACGATAGAATTAGAAGATAAGCTCAAAAAATATGTAAATGAATCACATATCACGTCAACCTCGCACTTGAAAGATGAATTCCGGTATCTGATGGAAAATGTGGATGAATCCAGCTCTGAACATAATATGACAGTGACTGGAATAACTGATTTTTCAAGTTCTCCACATCATTTCATAAGAAGGCAAATTTCTTGTCTTGGTCCTTCGTTGATGACTACCAGTTCTGGGAAGTGTTCTAGCATTGAAGCTTTTTCACCATTTATGAAAACCGCTGTATCTGGAAAATGTTCAACAACTCTTTGAGTGAAAGCCTCTAGATAGCTTGAAAACTGGTTCAGTCGCTTCTTATTCATCTTGATTTCAGTGATTATTCACTTTGTTGCTTTGTTTTTCATGCGGTTTAGCGAGTGGATTATATATCATTCACTAAATCAAATGATAACATGCAAATCTTGTTTTGCTTGAAAAAGGTTTTTTCCCTTCCTCAATGGAAACAAAAGAGAACAATGGCAAATGGATTTTGCATCATCCACCATTTGCTTGGTTGAGGGAAATCATACGACTGTCTCATGACCTTGAAACGCAATATTATGACTCATTTTCCTGGGGGAACCCCCTATTGTATGACATCATCGACTTCCTGTTTTTCTGAGAAAGTCACGCAATGAAATGAACGCACCATTTTGTTTTTATTAACATATAGTTTCATTTGATTTTTCTATATTTTTTAATCCAACAGATGGGAAGTAGTTAAGACTTGGCTTGGTATCAGATCAGTTTTGCAAAACTGATCTGGTACCGCCAAGTCCTTAACTACTGACGTGAGGTGTGATAAAATATTTTGGCTTCTGAATTATTTTATTACTTTATCTTAAGAGGCTACCCATCGTGTATAGAAGATATATTATAAGTCAGCCAGCTAGGAATTTCAAATTCATCGTTATTCGCGCATCCAACAGGAGCATGAGTAAAAAACCAGTTACGGGGAGTAAACAATTGTTGTGGCTGTGAAATGAGCACAATCCAACGCTTCCCGCTTGGCAAATTAATACTTTTTCATCCGTGAAGAGAGAACAGACGATCTATTTTCCGTAAAAAAGATCTGGATCCTCCATTAACCACTTTCAAGTTAAAAAAAATAAAAGTAACGGTAACTCAAACTTAACTCAAACTTAACTCAAACTTAACTCAAACTCAACTCAAACTCAACTCAACTCGTAACTCGGTCATTAGTATCTCTCACAAAAGAGTACCTTTCTTCGTAAGAAAACGTCTCTGTGAAAAACATAAAGCTGCAAAACAACTTGCAACGGCTTCCATCCGCGGCAAACTGTATCATGTTTGATCAAGTTCTTGTCTGATTATAAATTGAAGTTCAGAGTTATCGTTTGTGGCAGTGACTTTAATAAGAACAAACTTGAAGCTACAGAATTACGCTAAAAGTGTACCTTGATTCCTCAACGAAATTTTTGTCCTTGCAGTGGATTCCATGAAAACAATTTTTGCGTATTCGCAAATACGCTCTTGCTGCAGCTCACGCTGAAAATTTGTCAGGTGCGATTGAAATTCAAACTTGACCCATGCACAAAGTTCGGCATGAAGCCACTAAAGCACAAAAAAAGCCAAAAACAACTTGCAGTCTTTGATGACGAGATATTTTCAGTGTCCTTGTAGAAGTTTGAGAGTTTTTCCGTTCACCGCTGTAGACCGAAATGCTGCCACAGCCACATTTTCCAGTTTGACAAACACGTTTGTTTTGGCGATTTTATCGCAGCGTTTTCATTCTTCTTTTCCTCGCTTGTCTTCGCCAGTAACTAAGAATTTTTTCAAAGAAAACTTTCTTGTGTCAGGTTTCCGTCGTCCTATCGAACACATAGTAGGATAAATTAATTCGTTTATATAAGTTTTCATTCAAGAGCCACGCAAGTTCACGCCGAATCGAGGACCGATCACACTATTTTTGAAAGCCAATAAAATTTGCTCTTTGCTTTCTTGTGACGTAAGTCAGTCAAATGAAGCCGTCCATCTTTTGGCTTGAAAGGTTTTCCTTTATCTCCGATTTAGAGCTATAATAAATATCTTATTAGCCTCGTTTTTCTCGGCCCGTACCGTAAGTTACGAATCCTCGATTTTTTTTCCTCGATTTATGGCCCGCACGCGAAGCGCGCTTGGGCCATAAGCGCGTGCGGGCCATAAATCGAGGGAAAAAACTCGGTCCGTAACTTACGGTACGGACCTCGAACTCGGCTAATAAGAGGTATTTATTATTTGACAATATCCAAAGACGTCAACAATTTATATTCTGGGAGACTTGGATTCAATATGTATCAACTTCCAGAGCGTGAATACACTATTTGCGTTGAATTCTTTCCTGCGTCAATGAATAATGTGAGTGTTGACGTTAGGAGTACAAGCCTGAATATCAATCAACAATCAACAAAACAATTTTCAAATTATGGCCTGCAGGGGCCGCCAGCGGAGCTGGTTATACCAGATCCATCATCCACATGCATAAATGGAAGATTACTCCGCCTGAGTATATATATATTTAGATCTGAAATGGCAAGGAGCGCCTCAAGCAGAGAATGAAAGAGCTGCAAAGCTGATTATTTATGGCGTTAAAGGTTCTCAACCTGATGTTGATAGCAGTGTTTATGATTCACCTTTCAGTTTTGAAAATCAGACAATGACTATGCAAACTGATTTGGATATGAATGGCCATTCTCTGATTGGGCCTGAAGGCCCCATTGGCTCCAAATCCAGCTTTTTCATGTGTGCTTATTTTGATGAAGCCAAGCATAAAACAAATGTTTATTTCAATGGTGATGTGAATATTTTTTTGTTCCAAGCAAATGTGTCTTGAAAAGCATAATTGTGATTAGCACAGTTGATTTGGACCGATCTCAAATTGAGCTGACTGTTAGGGGTGAAACATATCTTGAACGACAATCAGTACCACACCTTGGGCCACAAAAAATAACAATTGACTATGCTTTGGATGAAGGAGGATCTCTTCAGATAAGTTTAGCAAAAAAACGAAAGTTAGGAAACAGCCGAAAATACACATTAAGTCTTTTGTTTGAAATTTGATCTCCCCAACTAAAATGAGCTTTGAGATAAAAATTGATTCTGAAAAACTGAAAGAGATTGTGCAAACTCTGAAGAAACTTTGTTCCTGCATAAAAAATGCAAAATAACCTATTCCAATTCAATCACATTGATCCAACGCTTTCTGAGGAGAAAGTTGATGAATTGAAAAAACTTTATTCTTTTTATCATAAACGTTATTGGTGCTTCAGAAAAGCACAAAGACGTTATAAGAAAATGAACACCGTGTTGACTTTGAGTTCTACTCTTTTAGTTGTTACAGGAACGATTGTAGGAGGAGTTACATTGAATCCTATTATTCTTGGGACAATAAACGGTGTTGGGTGGTATGTTCTTTAAGACATTTCAGGAAATGAAAAACTTCCGCAGAAAGATAGAAAAAAGGCAATTTGCCATGACAAAATATGAGAATGTGCTGACAGAATTAAGATCGTATCTCAGAGGAGATTGGTTTGATTCACAAGAATTCGTGAAAGAAATGAAAGTTATAGATGGAATTGTGGCAGATTTATGTTTGAATATTGAAAAATATGGAAAAGAATATTATGAAAAATATTACCCAGCTTTGTTGTCAGCTCCAAAGGGATTGAAATAAATTATGAAAAATTGTCAAAAGCTTTTCCTTTGATAATTATTTTTCAGTCCTAATCTTAATCTTAATCTTAATCTTAATCTTAATCTTAATCTTAATCTTAATCTTAATCTTAATCTTAATCTTAATCTTAATCTTAATCTTAATCTTAATCTTAATCTGTATCATCTGTATCATCTGTATCATCTTCATATTCATCAAACCAATTTTGTTGGAGTGGTTCTTCATCTTCAAAGATTTCCTTAATAAGAACTGCTTGGGTAACCATAACAACTGACTTTGTGTCGCTGTTGATGTAAACTTTGTTTGGTTGTGTAATACAAGTACCTTCAAATGTTTTACCAAGTAGTTCACGTGGAGATAGTTTCTTCTTTTTTCCATTGTTCAGCTTAAAGAAAGGACAAACGATACCTCCATACTTTGTATAAAGCTTTGAATAAAGTTTGATTTCTCCTTTCAAAATTACAAATTCAGTTTCATCGAACTTGGCGAGATTGGATGAAAGTTTTTTAAATATGTTTGAATATATTGTTCAACAGCTTCGAACTTCTTTGCATCTTCTTTTGAAAGTGTGAAGCCAAGAGTGAAATTTTTTCCATTATGTACATGAATTTTCATGGTTCCTTCCAGTTTGATGTAAGGAGCCTTATTTGGGAAGGAAATGAAATTATGTTGTTTATTTTGCTTGGCTTGTCGAGTGAAATATCTTTTGTTTTGAGTTTAGTGATTGTAGTTGAAGTTGGGGTTGTTGCTTGTGAGTTCATATTTTATTAGAAAACAAAAAAAAATTAAAAAAAAAATGAAATTTCAAAAAAAAAAAAATTAAAAAATTAAAAATGTAAAATTATTTTACATTAAATGATTTTACCAAAAGTCAATTTCTTTTCTTAATTCATTGTGAAAGGTCCATATTTTTGTATTCCAACAAGATTGATATTTTCTGGATAAATTATTTCGTATTCAATATCATTATATTGAATTTTTGCATTTCCAGGTGGGAAACAATTTGGGCTTATATTGTGAAATTTAGCAATTGTTTTTGGAAGATAGAACCAGTTACAGATGTTGTTCGTACAATCTTTGAAGCTTATCATCCGGCTTTTTGTTTCATCAGACAATGGCCGATTTTTCAAAAACTCTTTTAAGCTTTCTTCTTTGCTTGTAAATGACTGTCCTGCTCTCAATGCTTTATAGATTATTATTTCTGGAATTTTGAAATATTCAGCTGCTTCTTTAACCGTGTCAAAATATCTTGAGTTCATAACAAAAATATCTTGAGTTCATAACAAAATTTCTTCGTTTTATCATATTTCCTTTAACTTTAAATTTCTTTTTGTCGCCTTGCCTGGAGACTTTCGAATTTCCACATCTAATTGCATATCTCAAAGTTGATGGATTAATACCATATGTTTCGTAGGCTTCTTTGATACTATTAAATAGTTGTGTTTCTTCAATATTTCCATTTTCATCAAGAGGGCTAAGTTTTATAGATTCAAAGGGCATTTTTATTTTATTAAATATAATTTTTTAAAATATTTTTTTTATGAAAGATGACATATTTGTTTTTTAAAATCTCAAAAATATTTTTTCTTATAAAAAATGGAAGTTGAGTTGGAGTTACAAAATAAGACAGTAAAATAATTAAGAAAATTGGCCCCTGAGTTTCAAATTCAGGGCCGGTCCAAAGCAAAAAAGAAATAAGAATTAATTGAACTTTTAACTGGCCACAAGCCAGAAAACCAACAAACGTTGGCTGAAATGAAAGCCGTTGCAAGAAAATATGGTTTGGAAGGTTTCGAGAAAATAAGGTCAAGACCTGAAATGAAAGCATTTCTAGAAAACCGTGTGAATTTGAAACCCACAAAGATTCAGAAACCAGCCATCACATCGAAACAACCATATCAGCTGAAGCTGAAACAAACAAGGCGAGAAA
>JAJGOT010000757.1:70000-278892 GCA_022457155.1 Cladopsammia gracilis
TTCTTAATCTACACAACACATGGGGATCTGCGGTCTTTCCCAACACTAGGGCAACATGGAAAGCCGCGAAAACCTAAGCAAAAATTCATCAGTTTTCCAAATCGGCACTCTTGATTCCTACGGAATTGAGGAACGATTTTTATTAAACCAATTTATTCTGACGTGTTTTTCACCATTTCACACGTTTTCACCAATAGCGTAGCTCCACGAAATATATAAACATACACAACCCACAATTCCTTTATTCGCTAGTACTCGAAACATCAACTCAGTTGATTAAACCAAATTTTCATGTTTCATTCCCCCGCCGACGCAGCACCACAGTTCGTTTAGAAACCAACACCTTTATCCTCGAACGAGACAAGGAACAACGTTCCAGTTCTCAACAATTCAATATCACCTTGTTCGAGAGCCTTTTATCCTTGTTACGTTCATTGTGTCAGGTTTGCTTAATAGTCAGACAGTCTAGTTTCGAGCCTATGGAGTGTTTTCACTTACGTCATATCACGAACTTAGTGGGGAGGAGCATTGCGTGACGACACAAATAACGGCTGTGTAGGAGACTAATTAACTTATAGCCATAAATGATTCAATCGCTGAAGAATAAAAACTCGGCACTATGAGTATTTTTAACTTTCAAGATCATAACTGGTACTGTTATTATCAATATTATTATTTTATTAGCATACTACTCAGCAAAGTTAAGTTCTTATAGCAGCTGGTAAATTAATGGTGCCGAGCAACAACAAGTTGCCAAGGAACACCAAAATGTTTCTCTTTCCCATCCTTTACATTTCCAATACTTTTCTTAGTATCCTTGCTGATCCCAGCAATGCAGATTTCTGGATTAGGGTAATTGATGTGTCTACTCCTATACCCTTTAAGTTGCCCTTCAATCGCAACGGCACTGTTCCTAATGCCCCCACTACAATTGGTACAACTTTTGTTTTCACTTCCCATATTCTTCTTAATTCTCTGGCAAGATTTTGGTACTTTTCAATCTTCTCGTCCTCCTTTTCTTTCACTCCACTGTCTTCTGGGATTGACACATCTATTATTTGACAGCGTTTCTCGCTTTTGTCAACGAGCACTAAATCTGGTCTCCTAGCCTCGATGTTATGGTCTGTCCGTATACTGAAGTCCCAAAGGAGTTTGTAGTTCTCATTTTCCAGAACGCTCTCAGGGACGTGATTATACCATTTATCGTTCCGATCCGGAATCCTCATTTTCCTGACAGATCCCAGTGGATTGCCCTGGCCACATTATTATTATTATTATTATTATTATTATTATTAGAATTTTAATGTATTGTAAATAGTTATTCTAATTGTTAATAAAATTATTTGTTGATATTTATTATTATTATTATTATAAACTTTATTCACAATTTAAAAAATATCTTAATTACATTAATTATTATTATTATTATTATTATTTTTAATAATAACGATAAAACCTTTATTAAAAAATTCTCAAACAATCTTACGTTTACAATTAATTAAAAAAAATCTCAAATAATTTTACGTTTACAATTATTAACCTACTGAAATGCTAAAAATATTCATAATTACAATCCATAAAATATCGTAAAATTATTATTATTATTATTATTATCATTATTATTATTGTCTCTTTTATCACAGTCTTTGTTGGTGTTCTTTTTGTGCATCAGCCGGGCGCAAACCATGCACCTAAAGCGTCAGTCACTCAAGTCAATCATTCTGTTCATACACTGAGCACCTTTCTGAGGATTCGTATTCGTATTATTATTATTATTATTATTATTATTATTATTATTATTATTATTATGTGTTCTCTATATAATTATGTGTTCTCCATGGGGGTCGGGTCCAAACCATGGACCTAGGGCACCCATGAGGCGCTGTGTGGAGGCCACACTACTCAGCATTGCAGGGAAAGGGTCTTGCGTAGGATGTTGGCTGTCCCAAGTAGTGCGGCACTCATCATAGAGTCCATGTGAGTCCAACTTGGTTTTGTTTACCTAACGTTTTGTAATATAAACTACTTGCCTTTGCTCCTATCTCCTTTATAACCGAGTCGATTTTCTCAGTTTTTTCCTCCATCGACTTAAGATAGCTTCTTATCTCCTCGACCTTTGGCTGTAAACTTTTCGGTAGTTTGGATTCCATCGGCTTCATTTCACTCACTGCTTTCGAAAGGGAAGCGGTGCTGCATATTAGTGCGATGTAGTTGTTATACAGCACAAGGATGCATGCATTTTCTATGGTCTGATCTTCGTTGTTCTTTTGAACATCTTGAAAGTCTTGCTCCATCTTTTTCAAGTTGTCAAGCATCTCATTAACCTTTCGAGTATGTTGCCCAGTTTCTTTCATGAACTTCCTAACAGAGTCAAGGAAATTTTCAAATTCCATTTCTGCAACAAAAAATATGAAATGTCTTAGTTATTGACTAGGACGTAAAAGACTGCAAACCCATTTGCTTTGGCTGGTCATATGGTAGCGGCCACCACCTAAAGAGCAATCAGAGTGAGAGAAGATGCCATATTTAATAAGTAAAAACCCATTGATAAAAAAAAAATTGTGGTCTGATTAGAATAAACCCGGCGTATCACATGGAACGAAATCGAACAAACTTTCCATCGAATTCAATCGAACGAAAACGTTCGATGCAGTTCGGCCATCGAACGAAATCGAACACAAAACTTTTTTGTTGTGTTCGATGCCCGAACCAAATCGAACCAAATCAAATTAAATCGCGCGAAATCGAACGGTCATGGTTCGATTCAGTTCAATTCAGTTTCGAAAATCGAACTTTGAGCTAAAATACAAAATAAAGAGTCTGAAGTCGATCCGGTGAAAGCAAAATACTTTAATCTATTTTCGTAGAAACGGCACGTTATTACGATGTATTATTGCACATGACAGAGAAAATGTCCGTCTTGTATTATTTTAAACGCAACTTTATGGTTACTTGTGTTATTCTCAGAGTTGCTCAGCAACACCTTTCGAACCAGAAGCAAATGCTGATGCACCAGGGCTGGAATTAAATTTTGCACTGCGACATAAGCAGTGACGTATAAAATTTCAATGATTAGGCGGAAAAGTAGAAATGCAATCATTACAATTTTTCGAATTCCTCGAGGGCAGAAGTCCAGTAAGTAGTTTATTCCAAGTGAAAACGAACGTCGACATAAGCATAAGCACAAGCATAAGAACACGATGTTTAAAAGTTACAAAGCTCCGTTCTAGACTAGACTCTGCCAATATGGCGGCAGAAACTCTCAAGCGTCGAGTGTTTTTTTTTTTCTACTCTTGCGACGAAGAAAGCGAAAGCGACTACAAATCAAAGGCTCCTAAGAGCCAACCCTTCCCATAGGAATGCAGCCTATGCGTGTCTCGATGACCCCGAGAGCTATGCCGGCGGGAGATTCGTCTCCTGGTAGGGCCACCCAAGCCGGACAGGTCAAAGGGTAGAGACCAGACTAAGAGCATTCCACCGGCCCTCTAGGTTTAGGGATTAGGCATTGGGCCAACAACCCAATCCTGTAAAAAAAACACACACGTTACAGAAACTACAACCACAAATCCACAAAGCGGCTTGGTCGAGGAAGAGACCTCTCCAGTAGAGCTCATGACGCGACCTGGCGAAAGCCTTCGGGAAACCAGTGCGCCGACAACTCTTCTGACACCCAAGACCAAAGCCAGGATAGGGACCTGGAACATCCGAACACTATGCACTTTGCGAAAGCCAACCGCGAATGTCACCAGGCAGTCCCTTGATTGGAACCCCCAGGGAAAGCACAAAGTGGGCCGGCCAAGACAGACCTGGCGGAGCAGTACGCACGCTGAAATCAAGGCCGCAGGAACGACATAGGCCGAACTGAGGAGGACTTCTCGGAACCGAGTCCGCTGGAAGAGTGTGGTTGCAGCCCTATGTTCCCCAGGGAATTTAGAGGATTAAGTCAAGTCAAGTCAAGTAAGAGCCAACCCGTGAATAAGAAATGCTAACGCGTAACGCAATATTGCGGTAAGTTTATGTTTTCACACTGACACGGTTCAATATTCTTTTTAAAATTAAACGTAAGGGTTTTTGACAAACGCAAAAAGAAAAATACGGTACATCACTTTCATAATGTTCAGTTTGAAGAAGAAAGAAAAAAAAAAGAAAAAAAAAAGCACGGCCGGAGCGAGACTCGAACCTGGGAACCTTCGACTGTATAAGGCCGCGCTCTGCACCATTCGGCCACCGTGACCAGCGGCTTAGAACAGGATAAGTTTAATTACTTAAAAGTACATACGCATCAAAACGCGCGTCACGGGTTGAAAAATCCTTTTGGATCGATTTTATCGTTGCATTAAAGACTACAAATGCGAAACATCTTTAAGCTTATTGTTTTTTATATTCGTTTACAACCGATTTAGTTATTGTTATCGCTGAATTCACGTTATTCTTGTTACAAAACGCATTCGCAACAAACATTACGTAACAAAGTTTACAGCTGATGGAAGGAGTGAGTGAGCGAGTGAGCGAGTGAGCGAGTGAGTGACTCATTTGCATATCTGTCGCCGTTACCGATAACCCGTTCATTACGCATGCGCGTATTCACGGGTTAAAAAGGAGGAAAACGAAACGTCTTTGGGTTAGGGATAATTTTAAAGAAAAAATAAACCAAGTTGATTTTTACAACCTCGTGGAGGAACTACGACTTGGAGATCACAGTCAATATAATGTGCAGGAAAAGCACGGTCTCTCATAAATCTTTCTCTTTTGTAAATCCTTTTTCTTGGTCACTAATCCGACATCTTTTCAACTCATGTCAGGCTCCTATACATTCAACCTTGAAGCGTAGACACCCATCCTGCCGGAATAACTACAAATCTACAGTATACACGATGTACGAGGCGCACAACCATATTTTGCAACAAAAGATCTACATTAACTGCTTAAATATTCCAGTTAACCAGTCGTTTACTTGAAACGCACCTGGCGAGAGGCAGCTGTAAAATATGCTCAAAGTTAAGTCGAAAATATTCAGTATTTTACCGTACAATATCGACGTATAATGCTGCAGCCGAAAAACATCATGCCAAAGCCGGCGCCGTTACATGCGCGAAGAAGGAACTGAATACTTTTAATCTGAGCCGAGGGATTTTAATTGCTCGAGGGCGGTCGGTCAAATTGAGAATCAGTTTTCTTCATCATTCGTATTAATATTTAAAAATGTAAAGCACTCATTCCGACAAGATCAGAAAGCATGATATAGCCTTAACCGCGGTCAAACGAGAGAAATTTGTAAAACTTAAAGCAAAGTACTTCAAAGTTAAGGCTGTCATTTTCACTGTTTAAAGTTTAATATATTGCCAATTGATATACTGTCAATTTACCAAACGTTGTGAAAGTTTACCAACAAAAGTTCTAAGCGTTTAAAAACTGTGACCTGCAGCATTGTCGGCGCCATTTGCCAACATAATTTCGATCAGGCGCAAAGAGTTTTTCTCAGTTTTCAATGGAAAAAAGCTTATCATTTTGAGAAAAATTAAAAGATAGTAACCCCCCAATCTTTTTTTTTTTCATCAGTACATCCTTGCCCATATTTCCATTTAATATTGAATAAAATCCCACTAAATAACACGAAAAACGCCTCGGACTTTTCACCGCGGTGGAGATGTAGCCAGGAAATTGTTGAACCAAATTTATACTATATAACTTCTGTTACTATTAATATATAGTACAGCATTCGAGTTTTTTTCCTACGGTGTTCAAAGTATGTATACTCTAAGCACTATACACTATAACCACTAAGCACTAATCATTGACCACTGAGCAGCTCACCTTAGTTGCAACTGCTCCTATTTGTTGGAATTGTCTAGTTAAGGAAGAACGTGATGAAGGATTAGCTCGTATGAAGCAACAAAGAAATGTTTCAACATCCTTTATCCAGCGCTTGCAGCTGTTCCCTATAGCTCGTAATCAAGACCTGTTTTGACTGGTTAAAACTGGTTAAAGCTGGTTTGACTGAATCGCTGAGATACACGTCGGTTACCAAAATACATCTATGCATTATAATGGCTTTTTCCGAGAAAATTAATTCTTGTCTTAGGCACACCAACGCAAAAAAAAAGAATGGAAAATAAGAAAACACAACATAAAACAAACTGTTAAATAGTTTAGGTGAAATACCGAAATAAAATTGTTGTGATTAACGACTCAATTGAGAAAAGTTGTCAATCGCATTGTCTCCATTACGGAAACTAGATCGTGGTCTCCAAGTTGTCGTTTTCGTAATATGCCTGATTTACACCTAACGTTCACCGGTCACGTGGCTGAGCGTTTCGCACGTTGTATAAGTAGAATTCATCAGGGAGCAGATAGGCTAGTCTCATCAGCCATAGCTAGCCATGAAGATGTTCTTTGATTTTCCAACTCAATCTCTTTTCCAGTCCAAACAACGTACTTCTGTGTAGCCCAGATGCAGCTAAACCAGCTTGATTTCCCAAAACTCAAGAAGCAAAGGGGCTTGAACGTCTGTTTTCCATGATAGGGCGAATCTTTTTGATAAACTAGACTGGTGGCGTCAAATTCAACAGTGTGGCAAGGACGATTAGGAACAAGCTAGGCTGTGGATGACCGCGTTTCAAGCCGCCGTTGTACAGTTGGGAACTGTATGTGGTTTAATTTCAATGGAAAGCGCGAGGGTCATTTCTTTAATGCCAAAAATATATAGTCCTTGTAAAATAATTATTATCCTGTGTGCATGTGTGTACTGATTTTTGATAATGAAATGCATGATAATACCAAGTTTTTAAAATGGTGACAAAAAAAAACAGTACAGGATAATATTGAAAATCAGATAAATGATATTTATTACAAGAACTATAAGCATAGGAAGCAAATATATTGCAGTACTTATGATGGATATAAATTTATCTGAGAGCGATTCGAGAAGAATTGAATCAAGTGCTTGTCTACATAAGAAAACCATTTTTATATTTTGCCTGAAAGGGCCTGAAAGGTCCTGAAATACAATCAAGAAAGGATGAATTAGGTTATAAGGAACTTGGCACATAAAACAACAAACCGTCATTCATATCTCTGTTTACACGCAGGCAAATATTCAGGGACTGATTGCCGCCAGCTTTGCCAAACGTTTTAACGGACAGTGATTGGAGGCGAGAATACGCCACCAGAACTAAAAAGCTGTAATAAGTTATGCCGAAATTGCGTCCCGCGGCAGGGAGTGATGAGAGGCGGCTGTTTTCGCATGCAGGCTAAAGAAAAGCTTCCTTGCGTAGCATTTTGACATTTTCAAAGCGTTTAAAACATAAGATCAAAAGGTAACAATCATGTTTGGTTTCAAATTAATATGTGGATCCTTTGTCTGGATTCTTCAACGTTATTGGTCTGTTTACGAATAAGTTCGCCATCCGTTGTTTTCGATTTGCGTCGCAATTGGTCAATTTTATTCCAAATGGCCCGGTTTTCCTAGAAATAACGATAACTTGTACCTTTTCCGAGAATACTCTCAAGAAAAACATCCGCTTTCTCGGAATTTCCATGCATATTTATTGAATATAAATTCTCTCGGTGATTGGCTAATTTTATTTTAGTCACTCACAAAAGATGAAAAAAACACGCAAGACAGACGCCATCAGCGAAAGTTTTCACAAACTTTTCAGCGTACGTTCTTGATGCAGCGAGAATTCTTCCACAAATCTATAATTATTAAATGAGAAAATCGTCCAAAGCGGATGAAATGAAACTTAAGGAGCCTAAACGCAAGCTTAGGGCTCGAGCGTAGCGTTTGGCATAGGAGAAAACCAATCAGCTAGTAGTTGAACTAAATCGTGTTTAATAGCGGATTACCTGAAGACAAGAGCAGTAAACTGAACTGTCCGAAACATCGTGTTTTTAGCATTCATAACCTCGCGAAAATCCAGCAAAGAGTCAGACATAATTGAAAAAATCGGAATTTCGAAACAACTTTATTCCAGTTAAAATTGTTGTGAAAGTACGGGCGGATCGAAACTCGATGTTGTATAAACCACGCTTCAGATACCATCTCATGCAAGGTACATGAGCCTTACAGATCATAGTAAAATTCACGGAAAAATTACTTTTTTGGGAACATCCAGGGTGTGACACGAATGTATCAGTCATCACGGTAAATGTGCAGGAAAAAAGCACGGTCTCTCATGAATCTTTCTCTTTTGTAAACCCTTTTTCTTGGTCACAAACCCAATATTTTTTCAACTCATGTCAGGCTCTTATACATTCAACCTTAAAGAGTAGGCATCCATCCTGTCGGAATAACTGCCAGTCCACAGCATATACGATATACGAGGCGCACAACCAACATTTTGCAACAAAAGATCTACTTTAACCGCTTAAATATTCCAGTTAACCTGTCGTTTACTTGAAACGCACCTGGTGAGAGGCAGCTGTCAAATATGCTCAAAGTTTAGTCGAAAATATTCAGTATTTTACCGTACAATATCGATGTGCTACTGCATGCTGCAGCCGAGATATATCATGCCAAAGCGCCAGTTACTTGCGTGAAGAAGCCACAGAATACGTTTAATCTGAGCCGAGGGATTTTAATTGGTTGAGGGCGGCGGGCGCGGTCGTATTTAAAAATGTGAAGCATTTGTTCCGACAAGATCAGTAAACATGATGTAGCCAGAAAATTACTGAGCCAAATGTATACTATAATACTTCTATAACTTAATATATAGTACAGCATACGAGTTTTTCTACGGTGTTCAAAGTATGTATACATTAAGCTTTATACACTATAAACAGTAAGAACTAATCATTGACCTTACAGCAGCTCACCTTAGTTGCAATTGAGTATCTTGATAAAAAAAAATGATCCACCTGAGTAGCAACGGCTCTTATTTGTTGAAAATGTCTAGTGAAGGAAGAACGACGAAGGATTAGCTGATATCAATCAAGTAACGAAGAAATGTTTCAACGTCCTTTATCCAGCGCTTGCAGCTGCTCCCTCTCACGGCTCGTAATCAAGACTGCTTTTGACTGGTTAAAACTGGTTAAACCTGGTTTCGCTGAATCACTAAGATACGGGTCGGTTACCAAAATACATTTTATACCTTATAACGGCTTTTTCCGAGAAAATTAATTCTTCTCTTAGCGTGACCCCGACACACACACACAAACAATAGAAAATATGAAAAACAAGACAAAACAAGACTGCTAAATAGTTTAGGTAAAACACCGAAATACAATTGTTGCGATTATCGACTCACATTATCTCTATTACGGACACTAGATCGTGGTCTCAAAGTTGTCGTTATCGTAATTTGCCAGATTTACACTCAACGTTCACGTGGCTGAGCGTTTCGCACGTTTTATAACACTAAGCCATGCCACTAAAATAGAATACATCAGGGAGCAGCTAGGCTAGTCTCATCAGCCATGAAGATGTTCTTTGATTTTCCAACTCAATCTCTTTTCGAGTCCAAACACCGTACTACTGCGTTGCCCCTAGACAGCTAAACCAGTTGATTTTCCGAACCTCAACACGCTAAGCTAGTGAAGCAAGGGGCTTGAACATCTGTTTTCCATCATAGGACGAACCTTTTTGATTAACTAAAAAGCTTCCTGAAATAAATTATAGTAGTCATTACATCTCAGTTTAGTCAAGGAGAGTGGTCTTTTGTCAGAAAAGTAAAAAACCACTTGTTCCTTATAAGTAGGTCTCTTTTCGTTACAGCAATTTCTTGAGCTGCTTTCTTCAAAAAACTTGGAATCGCAGCGATAACTTGAAAATAATGAAGAAAATTCAGGTGAATGTTATATTTAATCTGTACATCATGCAAAAAAGAAAAGTCTTAAGTTTAGATTTTAAAATGTTAACAGAGTCGGGGCTCTTAACAAAATCCGGCAAGGAGTTCCAGAGTGACGGAGCAGCCACAGGAAATGACTGTCCACCGTAAGCTTTGAGGTTCCAACTAGGCCTAATTAGTATTTTTTTTACTTGAAGAACGAACAGTTCTTAAAGGATGATAATTAGACAGAAGATCTGTAATATAACAAGAAGCCTGTCCACTGAGAGCCTTAAAGGTAATTAAGAGAATCTCAAAGATAATAAGCTATTCAATTGGTAACCAATGAAGCTCCAAGCTCTTTCAGCCATTTTAGTTGACGGGTAAAACTAGCAATACCTTTTCTTGAATTTTTTCCAAAAGAACGCCGGTTCTAGAAGTCAAACTTCGTGGCTAGTTTAAATAGATATTCTAGTTACTAAATCTATAAAAATCTCTGCGGGGCAGGTTTATTTTAAACTTTGGTTCGCTGAGAAAATTTTCTCCGAAGTTTATAACTAAAATTTGTTGTAAACTTCGGCGAAATTAACATTTCGTTCATTCGACAGAATTCCTTTAAGAAAACTCAATCAGCCTTCTAATTCGGCCTTAAAGAATAGCATGTACTCTATCAATATCGGATAAAATCGACTGTTGATAGCGGGTTTTTTTAACAATCTCAATCCAAATAAAGCTCAATTCACTGTTTTCTGCTGTTCTTCTTCTTCTTCTTCTTCTTCTTCCTATTATTATTATTATGGCAGCTAAACTTCTGGATGTCCATTCTTATTCTTATTCTTATTCTTATTCTTATTCTTATTCTTATTCTTATTCTTATTATTAATCATTCTAATCAACAAATTTTTAGAAACGGATTTTACTATGAAGTAACGCTAAAAAACGACGTTTCGACCATTCAACGGCCATTTTCAAGTTGAGGAATAAAATTGTAACATGCGCTTATATAATCCATTGTAAAAATGCTAATGAGATAATGACTAAAACTTTAAAATATTTACATAAAAACAATATGAGAAAATTGCGGCAAGGATAATAAAAGAAACGCTAATACAAAATGGACAATATAAATCAGGTAAACACTTTTGCACGGATCGAATCACTCTGTTTGTTCAGCTTCGGTTTAAGTTCACGAATGAAAAGCATTTGAAAAATCAAACAGTCTTGTTTACTCTGACACTTTTCAAAAACTTGAAATTTCCTTCGATGGTCTCTGGATCTTTTCCATGCTCGTCCTTTACGTGATTGCCGATTGTTGATCGCTTATGTTCCTCCACACGTTGATGTAGGTGCCGACTCGTGAAGCCGACATAGTCTGCATCACACAGACCACACTTGTAATAATAAACAACGTTTTGTTGATTAACAATCGGAGGTTTGTGTTCTTTCGGTATGAATTGTCTTTTGATCTTCTGACTTGTGTAAACGGGCTGGATAACGGCATCAATCTTTCGGCTGAGATCACCGAATTGGTGTCTTACCGCATTTGCTGATTTCTGGTCTTTAAACGGTAAGACAATACGGATAGGAGCATCATGTTCATCGGATACTTGTTGTTTAGTGCATACATCCTCAGTGACTTTCATTTCAATAAAATGTCTGATGGTATTCTCTACGAGAGTTTCAGGATAATGCAGGCGAGCAAAAACAGTTTTTAGACGCGTTCGCATTCATGATGGAAAAACTGCCAATTCGAGGACAGTTTAAATGCACGGTTTAGCATTGTCTTCAGCAGGGAATGTTTATACTTTACCTCAACATGGCTTTGGTAATGCAGTAAAAGTCCAGTATCAGTTGGTTTCACATAGACATTCGTGTCTAATCGGGGACTATTTCTGGTAATCACCATTCCAAGAAAGGGAAGTTTGCCATTATTTTCGAGTTCCATTGTGAAGCTGAGTGAGGGGTGGATTCCATTGAGTGTTGACAAGAATTCAGAGGCAGATGAAACATCGGGCATTTTGCTGAGGGTGTCATCGACATAGCGCTTATAGAAAGCAGGCATCTTGTTTTGGTTTTCCAATTTTTCTTCAATATGGCACATAAACGTATTTGCCATTAGTGGTCCGAGAGGAGAGCCCATGGCAACCCCATCCACTTGCTTGTACAAATTTCTTTCAAATTGGAAAAGTTGGTTTTTCGTAGCAACCTCCAACAGCTCTATAAGGTCAGTTTTTTTATGTTAAGGTCATATTTCTTATTGAACCAATTGTCTTTGAACGCTTTCTCCGCTAAGATTTCGATTGTTTCATCTACGGGTACATTTGTGAAGAGGGACGTAACATCGTATGACACTAAAATGTCATGATCCTCGATCTTCATCTCGTGGAGATCATCGGCAAACGAGAAGATGTCACTGACGGTTTGGTCATTGACGGACAAAGGTTTTAACTTCTCATCAAGCCACTTAGCAAGTTTGTAGTTGTAGGTTCCTGTTGCTGACAGGATCGGACGGACCGCTAGCTTTTTCTTGTGGGTCTTTGGTAAACCATAAAGGTGTGCATATTACATGTTACATGCGCATGTTACAATTTTATTCCTCAACTTGAAAATGACCGTTGAACGGTCGAAACGTCGTTGTTTTTTAGCGTTAACTTTTATAGTAAAATAATCATTCTTCATTTGATATTATTATTATTATTATTATTAATATTATTATTATTATTATTATATTACTATTATTATTATTATTATTATTATTATTATTATTATTATTATTACAGTGCAATTAACAACAGCTTTTGTAGTACCCGGAAAGTCACTGAAGCAAGCCATCGTCGGCGGAAAGTTTGTTCGTCCACGCACAATTCTGCTCTGGATTTATCGTATATTTCTTCGTCACATGTCGCTCCAAAAAAATGTAAAACGGTTTTCTGATTAAAAGGACACTGTCGCGAGGGCGCATGCGTCAGTTTCTCGAATCGAAACTTGAAAAGTTCAGCTTGAATTTTTCAAGTTGAACTGTCAATTTCAAAATGGCGTCCACTAGTGGCGGCGGTCACGGTGAAAAACTAAGAAACTCGGGAAAGATAAGGATATTTTTTTTGCCGAAAAGAGCGATGAAAGAGTGGTTAAAATCCCATAAATGTGTTTTTTTCGAAGATACAATTTGGCATGAAGCGAAATTCATCGCAGGCTACGAAACTTGCTCAGATTCTGTCTTCGCGGCGCTTGCTCACGTCACGAAAGCAAAGATTTTAAATTAATTTTATTAGCGGTGTGTGAGTTGGGACGTGATTACACGGCGGCCGTTGAAAATTTGAGCGCTTTTTAACGGTATGAGGAAAAACAACGTAGATTTCGAACGCTAAATAGAGCGAAATTTAGACATTGGCTGCGGTCACATCTACGACGTAACTAAAGTTTAACTTAAGTTAGTTTCAAGTTACGTGACGTCATACCTAACTGTAGTTAGTGCTTTCGGTCGACTTTGCGGTCACACCACGCAGTTAACTACAGTTAGTTCTAATTAGCCCATGGATGACGTCAGAATTAAAAGAGGTTCGTGGCGGCCATTATTCAGTCTTGATCCGTGAAATGTCAGCATGGTTGACCGACGTAAAGTGTGTCTAGTTTTTCTTCCCATTTATTTTTTTCGTGCAGCAAACCGTCGGAGAAAAATGAGAAATAAGCTGAGAATTTTAACGGATGCTCGACGCCGGGTACACGTGTTGCTACCTTGTTGTATGTAAAATTTTTGTTTGTTGTTTTTGGTTTCTCCCTCGCTTTACGCTTAGTTTTTATTTTGCATATTTATATATGCTCATCTCGCACGTGCGAAAAGAATTGTCACATTCAGATTGGTTGTTTGTTTGTAAACTTAACCCTCGAACGTACACGCAAACGTTTTCCCAACCGTAGTACAAGGGGGGTGGTGGGGGGGGGGGGGGCTGTTGCAACCCCTCCCCTTGGGTTTTTGCGATGTTGCAATATTTCGGAAATATTTTACATCTAATAGATAGCCCGCGATGTGCTCTACAAGATAAGGTAAATATTGTGGGTTGGAGCTCTGCTGGGGGTCCGTGATGTCATCCAGTTTCATTGTCGCCACTGTTTTCCCATCATAAGACGGAGTCATGGCAAAACACTCGAATTGAGACCGACTTTCACTCAGAGGCGGTTTGCGTCCCAAAAATCCATCCGATCGGCTAAAGGCTTTTCTCCCATATTTTCAAGACCATTTAAGATTAGCACATGCCGTTTTTAGTAGCTGTTCGTGTATCCTTGAGACACATTTTGGTAAAGTTTGGCGACAACCGGTTGCTATAGAAACGAGATATGATGTCATACGTAACATGTGGTCAAGCCATTTTTGAACAAAAGTGCGTGTTAATATATTTACCTTTTTTCAGTAAAAAAAAAAACATATAAAATGCTCTTAAAAGCATCAAAATGTTGTATTGTATTTTATTTTGCAACCCTAGCAAACAATATTTGCAATTTCCGCATTTTTCCAAAAATTTTGAATTTTTAGTAAAATCCAAGATGGCGGCCATCTCAACCGATAATATTTACCTTATCTTGTAGATCACATCGCGGGCTATCTCTTAGATGTAAAATATTTCCGAAATATTGCAACATCGTGAAAACCCAAGGGGGTGAGATGGGGGTGCAACAACCCTTGTACCACGGTGGGGGTACAAGTTTGCGTGTAGGCTGAGGGTTAACGGTTGCAAAGTTATGGCTCGCTGTAATTTTAAGCATTTGTATAAGAAAAGACTTTCTATCCTCACTAGCTTCGCTTTCATGTTTTCCCCAAAATTTGATTGCCTATAACTTCTCCTAAAATGAGAATATGGCCTTAAAAATATGCATACCAAAATATTGATCCCTCAGAAGAGACATTTGCTCCGGGCGTGCGCGCTATTGTTTTGCTTTTGGATTTCTATTGTTTTGGCTTTTGTTTAAGTTTTAAGAACGGTATGCTTAACTAATGTATGGCGTTATACGGAAATCTTTCCGATATCAATACTATCTTACTTGTTCATGTAGCCTTGAAGCGCGGGTTTTCCTTAATGCAGTCGTGATTTCCGCTATCCTTCTGATTTCCCTCGTTCTCACCGCTAGGCCATGCACTGACAGACGAGCAAGCGAATGTAAACACGATGCCGACCAAAGGAAGGAAGGAAGCCATAATACACTCAGTCGAAGCATCGTGCGGCTGAAAAGTGCAAAATGACGGAGGTTTTTTCGCTCGAACCAAAGCAAATTTTCCACCGAAATGTTTACCAGATTCCAGTTTTTCCAAAACCGAGTGTGGATGTTGACATTGCGCCTGTTAAAATGAGTTAGAACAGGACAGAACGCTTAAAGCGATGACCGCGCGGTCGAACTCCATACAAGCCTTTACACGAAATTGCTCACTTCAAGTTCAAAATTACAGTACTCTTTTTTTTAAGTTATTAAAATATTTTAACGTTTCAAGATAGAATAATAACCATAGTACTGGATAATAATAAAAATAGTAATTGAAATTTATATTGCCCTTTTTAACATAAAATGATCAAAAGCGCATTACACTTTAGAAAACAAAAGTAAATAAATAAATAAAAAATAAAAATAAAACTTATTGTTATAGAATTAATTAAAAATTAAAATATACTTAAATTGTGTTCTTATTAAAAAAAAAGAATCATGATAATTGAATTGACTTTTTTTTTATTTGTCTGTCTTAGGTCTCGTCATGCGACAGTCAATCACTTGTGCCATTTGCTTGTTCCTAGAATTGTCTCAAAAAAACATCCCACTTTCTCGGAATTTCTATGCACGCCTATTGAATATGTAATAACTGTGCGAATTATTGCCCACTTTGAGAACAATTCTAACTGGAATAAAGGTTCGAAATTCCAATTTTTTTGCTCTTCACTGGACTTTTGCAAGCGAAGAAGAAGGAGAAGAGCGAAAATACTTTAGGAGAATAGGGAAAGAAACTTGATCGATTACTTGTGCTTATTCCTAGAATAGTCTCAAGAAAAACCATAATAAAGTGTAATGGCTGTGAAACCCGCTGAGAAATGTCTTTGTTCGATGTTTTTGTTATCGTTTTTCGGCCTTGACCGTGCACAACACAACAGATGTTGAACTTTTGTTCGAGCAACTGACCAATAGAAATGGTGCTAGTAAGGTATTCAGTCATAGCGTGTGATCCAAAAAAAAAAGATGTGCTCGGTCAAGTACGGTTCAACATAAATTGTAGCTCCTTTGTTATCGCCATTGAAGTCTGCGAGGCTTCATAACCAGTCCCTCGCCGGATTAACTATGGAAAAACATTCCGCTTTCTCGGAATTTCTATGTATGCTTATTAATATGTATATACTGTGCGAATTCTCACGCGCCTATCGGCTAATTTTATTGTCAATAAGACTGACCCGTTCGGATAAAAACACGGAAAGCAGTGACGCCATCGGCGAAAGTTTTGGCAAATGTTTCAGGTTGCTCGCTCGATGTGGCGAGAATTCTAACACAAATCTAGTGAGAAATAGATGGAATAAAACTAAACAAGCTAAAGCGAAACCTTACGGCTAAAAGATGAAAATGTTTGTTAATTGAATGAACTAGACCTGAAAATCGGTGGTGAGCAGGAATTATTGCTGTCGCTAAAATAAGCTTGACTGCAGTTGAACTAAATCGTGTTTAAATGGCAGATTACTTTGAGCACATTTAAACTGGAATAAAGGTTATATTCGAAATTGCAATTTTTCCATGTGTCTCAGTGACTCTTAACTGGATTTTTTCGGAGGTTATAACTGCTAAAAACACTATGCTTCGGACAGTTTTACTGCTTCATCTTCAGGTATCAAAAGTTCTAAAAACAATATCGGACGGATTAAAACTCGATGTTGTAATCATGCTTTAAGATATCATCTCATGCAAGTTACATGAACCTTGCAGATCATGATAATATTAGCGGAAAAATTACTCTCTAGAAAATCCAGTGTTACACGAATGTGTCAGTCATCAGGGTCAATGTGCAGGAAAAGCACGGCATCTCATGAATCTTTCTCTTTTGTAACCCTCTTTTCTTGGTCACAATTCCGGCATCTTTTCAACTCATGTCAGGCTCTTATACATTCAACCTTGAAGCGTAGACACCCATCCTGCCGGAATAACTACCAATCTACAGTATATATTATATACGAGGTGCACAACAATATTTCGCAACAAAAGATCTACTTTAACTGCTTTAATATTGCAGCTTACTTGCCATTTACTTAAAACGCAAGTGGCGAGAGGCAGCTGTAAAATGTGCACAAAGTTAAGTTGAAAATATTCCGAGTATTTTACCGTACAATATCGACGTGCTATGCTGCAGCTGAGATATATCATGCCATTAAGCGCCAGTTACTTGCGTTAAGAAGCGACTGAATACTTTTAAGCTGAGCCGAGGGATTTAATTGCTCGAGGACGGTCGGTCACAATGAGAATCAGTTTTCTTCAACATTAGTACTTAAAATTTTAAAGCACTCATGAATGTTCTTATACCAGCTTACCTTAATTGATTATCTAAGCATTCCACTCGATATAAATCAAGTAACGACGGTTCCTGAGTGCGGTTTTAGGACGAACAGCGAGGAATATGGTTTGACAACGTTATAAACTGAATCAGAAATAGTCGTCGCAGCAAAATATTCATATAGAATATTATTTTACTCCTTTAAGCTCAAAATAACTTACTTTAGGATAGCTGCTGGAGACGAGACTATATGAAGGGATTGATTTGAGAATCAAGGATTACTTGTATTTCTTCCTAGAATGCTCTCGATAGAAACATCGGCGGTTTTTCATGCATGTATGCTTGTTTTAATCAAATATGTATATTACATTTGTAGGTAAGCATTGGAGAAATTGTGGACACCGGCGGGCGGAGTTTATTTTTTGCGCTTCAGTAACCTGCCAATCAAAACAGGAATAGTCTCTCTCGCCATTGGCTGGATTGATTTTATGACGTCATTACAAAAGCTATACTCAATATGGCGGCCAAAAGTAAAAGAAGTAAGCACTCGGCGGGATTCTTTCGAGCTCTAAATAGCCATTCCACGGCCGACTTTTCACAGGAAAGGAAGCGAAGATGTAAAACAATATAAGGCGGACGATTGTTTAGTGTGGAGAGGATCATAACTAGCCGGAAAGGACGATTTGTAAGTTCGATTCACGGGCAGTTGCTTGTGTTGACATGCGTTACATACGATAAACAATAGCTTTAGCTTACGGTCTGTTGTTTAGTTCTAGCTTTTGAATAGCGTTTTCGAATAAAAATGTGAAACGAGAGAAAGCTTGTGTGTCAATCATTAGCCGGCAAAGTTGAACTGTACACGACTGCATGCCAAACTTGATAAATTAATTTTTCGTGTATTTTCTTCTAAAACTCACACAATTTTTGTATTTCACGCGGTTTTAAAGGCCCAGGTTAACTCGGTTGCAATAATTGAGAGCTACTTTCAAGCCTGGGAACCAAAAGTAGCGGCTGCAAAGCCTATTTGAAAAGAAATATGGCGGTCAATAACAACGACAAGAGCTTCGAGGTAAACCTTCCTTCGCCGGATTTTCTACTTCGCGTCACGCTTTCAGGCGGCGAAACCTACGCAAATACAAGCGAGATTAAGTCTCAAAACCGTGGCGGATATTTGTCTTCACGAAATATCGTTAGTTGTACCTCAAAGAACATCGATTTGAGAGGGGAAAGCAGATGCAACTTTTTGGATATGTCTTCAAACATCGCTGGAAATCGAACAGAAAATGACCTCATCTATGTGACATTAGAGACAACATGTGAGCCATTATTGCATTTGGAACGTGTTTACGTTTGGCGTAAAACCGTGACCATTATATTGTTTGGTGTTCTAATTTTTATAACAAAATCGAGGTAACTGAACATCGGAACGGAGTGAGATGCAACTTTATTCAATCTTCAAAGGATTGAGAGGTGAGGATAAATTATATGTTTTCTCCCATACAAAGTCTCTTACGGAGTCGGCCATTTTTATTGCATTACGCAATCTTAATCGCCTATCTAGTGCGCCTGCGTGTCCATAATTTCTCCACATGCGGCTTACTTCCGCCATTTCTCGGACTCGTTTAATTACCTCTCCGCCGATAAAGTCTCAGGCAAAAACCATTTAATTCAAAGGTAAGAATTCAGTTAAAAGTGGCTTGATCGTCTGAAGTTGTCTTAATCCAAAATATATATCTCAGAGGAGCTCGAGGAGAGCATTATATATTTGATGAATTACTTGACATGTACTTGTTCGTTAGAGTGTTATCGTTTTAAGAACCGAAACTAAATAAAATGTAAACGAAAGTGCATATGTTGTTAAGTATTGCTCTATACGGCCCAAAAAAAAGAAACTTCAGTCGCAAATTTGTTCTTCAATCTATTATGCATCAAGGAAATCCGCAGCCTTTTAACGCACAAATGTATTGCTTAATTCTGCAAAATGTAGGTTATTAGACGGCGATTAAAGCGCCAGTTTAATACTGAAGCAAAAAGAAGTGACTGAATAATGATTTCGCAAACCCGTGTTGAGGGTAGTACGAGTATCGCACAAGAAGTACTTCCCTTTCATCCACATTTTCGAAACTACTAATCACTGATCTGATAATTATACCAGCTCAAAACGAAAGTGTGTCTTCTTGGCAGTTACCATGTTAAATGCATGCATAAAGAAGCGACAGAATGATGTTTCATAACTAAGCTGAGGGTTTTAATTGCGCACGCCAGGTACGAAACTCAAACTGGGCATGTTTCCTTTTTCATTCGTATTTCAAACTTTAGGCAATAATCAGTGATTTTATACCAATTCACCTTGGTAGATTATCCCAATTTATCCTAAGGATACTGAAGCAAGGTAAACGTAGCTCCTGATCAGTTGCTCGGATCAAGTTGAATGGGAAGTGTAGCGATATCGGCGACCAATCCAGTACTAAGTCAACTTTCAGTTACAAATAGCCTGTCATCGAATCAACACTTGTTGTCCATGTTAATACTTTAGAGACGATCAAACTAGAGGTGAGAGCTTGATGTATTCTTATTCAATTTCTAGCATTAATATTCTCTTAAGAAAAGCATGCGGTTTTCGTAATTTTCTTCGAGGTGTACAATTCAAGAACATGGCGAGCATTTTAAACGCTTACAAACATCTTTGTAAATGCTATACTGAAAAGTAGGTCTGGTTAAAACGGCTGTAGTAACAATTTAAAAGGAAGCGCCGGACTACTTTTATACCATATATGTAGTGTTCAATCTGACTGTTATACAACATGAGCTGAGTCAGTGAATTAAATGTTTGCGAGTAACAAACAGAACTGAATTGTTGTCCTTCTCCATCCTCGCTTATACACACACGTAGGACTGAACTGAACGTTTTCCATGACCTATAAACTGAAGCGTTCTTGTGATTCATAACAGAATGCATATTAAAAGTTGTCGGTCTTTAGGACTTTTCTTTTAGTTTATCGATTGAGGAATTGAAAACTCCATCCCCCGCAAAAACTGATCTTCAGTCGCAAATTAGTTTTTCAATCGAGTATGCATCGAGGTATTAAAACGCACAAATGCCTTGCTATACTGGAAAATGTAGGTTAGGTGGCGACTAAAGCGCCAATAACAGGCATCAACTAGAAGCGACTGAATAATGATTTCGCAAAACTGTGTTGAGCGGTAGCATGAGTCTCGCACATGGAATATTTCCCTTTCATTCGCATTTTCAAAACTGCAAATCAGTGATCTTATAAGTATACCAGCTCAAACCGAAAGTGTGTGGTGTCTTTGGCAGTTACCATGCTAAATACGTGCATAAAGAAGCGACCGAATATTGATGTTTCAGAACTGAGCTGAGGGTTTTAATTGCGCAAGTACACATCTCAAACGAACTGGGAACGTTTTCTTCTTCATTCGCATTTCAAACTTGGGGCAATAATCAGTGATCTCATACCAACTCACCTGTTTTTAGTTGATTATCCCAATTTCTCCTAAGGATACTGAAGCAAGTAAATGTGGCTTCTGATCAGTTGCTCGGACGCAAGTTACAAGGAATGGTCAGGAATATCGCCAACCGATCTAGTAAAATCAACCGTCAGTCACACCCTATTAACAGCCAGACTCAAAACTAGTTTGGCTGGTTTTGACTAGTTTCCTTAATTAAGATACATGTCAATCAGACTAGGTAAGTGAAACGAGCCTGGTTTAAAGCTTACGGGCATAGGTAGACATGAAATGCAGGAAGTGTGACGACTATTCTAAAAGCTTTTCCAACGGATCAACATAACAACAGCTCCCATTTTCTGTTTTAGAACGAGTGGGAAAGAAGAAGGTCTGATCACGATATAAGGAATCAATTTTTATCGTTGTTGATTGTCAATGGACTTAAATAATTACCCACAGCCATGTTGTGTTTCAAAAAACGTGTATCTTTTAAAAACCAGTTTTAACTGGTTATATTATTGACCAAAAAAAGCAATGACGTGATGACCGCGTTCAGCATCAAACAAACACGATGCGCTTAGCAACGAAATATAAAGTCACTGTCGTTGTTACGTGACGTCCAGACTGAGTGATCGAGGTTCGCCAAAGAAATACATCAAGTTAGCAACGAAGACAACATGCAACAGTGGCTGTCCCCGAAACGTTGCCACGTCACTGATCAGTAAGTTTAATTGCCTCTCTCTGTACTGACAAACCACTTAATTATTAATAAAGAATTTTGTAAAAAGGTGGCTTGAACCGTCTGAAGTTGTCTTAATCCAAATTATCTTTTCTCTAAGACGAAACCAGAGAAAGGAACTTGATGAATTTCTGTTACTAGTTTCCTAGCATCTTATAAGAAAGGCATCCGGCTTTCTCGAAATTTCCTTCGAGTTTTACATAATATTTATGAGTGAACTTGACCATTTTAATGGAATTTGACCTTCATATAATCCCGCCCCCTTCAGATCCCTTCAAAAACGTAAAAATCAAAACTACTTATTAACGCTCGATTGGCCACCAATACTTTATGAAAGTTTGTTCTAGTATTCGATTCGGTTGTGGCGGGCAAAAAAAAGGCGTTCGCAAAGGTGAAAATGATTGTAAGGAGTGCAGGCTGAGTGCTCGAGGTTTGCCAAACAAATACATTGAATTAGCAACGAAGACGACAGTGCACTGTCCCCGAAACGTTGCACGTCATCACTGATCAATAAGTTTAATTGCGTCTCTCTATACTGACAAACCGCACTTAATTATAAATTAAGAATTCTGTAAAAAGTGGCTTGAACCGTGTGAAGTTGTCTTAATCCAACTATCTTCCTTCAAAGACGAAACTAGAGGAAGGAGCTTAATGAATTTCTGTTACTTGTTCCTAGCATTCTCTTAAGAAAAGCATTCGGCTTTCTTGGAATTTCCTTCAAAGTGTACATTATGTTTATCAGTGAGGTTGACGATTTTAATGGACTGCCTGTTCTTGGAATTTGACCTTCATATCCCGCCCCCCTTATCCCTCCAAAAAAATAAAGATCAAAACAACTTATGAACGCTCGATTAGCCACCAATACTTTATGAAACTTTGTTCTAGATTATTCGACCCGGTTGCGGCGGGCGAAGAAAAGGCGTTCGCAAGGATGAAAATCATGATTACAAGCACAGTACTTATTTTTCTCCCGCGACAAATTACTGATTGTTCCTCCATATGTTGAAAGCCTAGAGCACAGCTTCATTATATGAGGATAAAAAGGTGTAAGTTGTCCGATGGACAGCAAGATGTTTCAGGGAGGTTAAAAGGATATGTTGCCCGTAATCGGCTGCGAGGTGGGTTCTGAGTAATACTACGGAATTAAGCTTTGTAATAACATTGACTATTTGGCGTAGATAGTTTCAGATGTGCCAAGTTACCTAAGAGTGTACAATGATACTGCAAATTAGTTGAAATATAGTTTATACCTAAGAACTTAACATAGGAACCAAAAAATGCAGTTTTTATTATGATGGATACATTATAGAGATAATAACATGATAATATTATATGTTTGTTTCTAAGTGACTTCTCCAGCAAGAAATACGTAAATAATTTTCATACATATTTTAGCGCATTGAAGCACGGCGTCGTAGTTTTTATTAGGGCGTCATCCCTTAGATTTGTTTCGAAATAACCGCCCAAGCCGTTCTATAGATGAGTACCAGGGAACCTATGATGACCGGGGACACTTGCCACTGACTAACATCAAGGGTTAGGAGTATTACTAGTAGCCATTTCATTCCATAGACACCACATTAAAGGGAACCTCCACTGTCATAACAAACTGACGTTAAATTGTTGGAAATAAAGTCGAAATTTCCATTATCTCAATAAAAAATAGAAATATTTTTTCAGTGTACAAAGAATTAATATTAAACACTTAATGACTGGTCCTGAGGGAAACAGTGATTTTGGTTCCCGAGAATCGCGATGTTTCCCGAGACGAAGTCGAGGGAAACATCGAGATTCGAGGGAAACAAAATTTACTGTTTCCCGAGGGATCAGTCATTAAGTGATTTGTTATATAGCAACAAAAAAAAAAAAAAAACACAACACAAGACAGTTTGAAAAACGCGCCGAGCACTCGATCCACCATAATCATGCCACCTTTTGTCACGGTCTGATCACGGTCTGATCACGTGCGCTAAAGGGGAACAGTGCAATGTTACCCTCTGACGTCAAAATTGTTGCCCGCTTTCGCAAATGTTGCCCGCTTAGCACAATTGGCGGGAAACAGTTTGTTTGTTAGATGTCATGTGACGATGAATCAACCAATCAACACGCGCGTTGTATTGACAAAAACTCCAGCTATATAACAAGCATGAATATCGTCTAAGTATTTTTGCCTTTAAATTTCCCGCGCGCCGCCATTTTGAATTTTTATGACGTCATAGGGTTGCCGCTATTGTTAAGAATCGACGTTCAACACGGCAGCGAGCGGGAAATTTAAAAGCGAAAATCGGCGATATTCATATCCATCAGTCTTTGTACAAAAAATTGAAAATTAAATTTAGACATTTCCAACAATTTAACGTCAATTTATTATAACAATGGAGTTAAGCTCCTACATTGCATTGTATGGGGGTCACTAGGCTAATAAAGGCAAGGGTAAGGTAAAGTCATACATGAGCCACAGGGAAACCACACAGCCGGAGCTTAACCCTGTGTCTGTAGCATGAAGCAACTAGGAATATTGCTACTTCCTCTGGATCGGATGGGATGCTACGGGTCTGACAAAGGCATAAACCTTCTGTGAGTAGCAACCCATGAATTCAGTCACGTGCTTAGTTTGGACCACTCAGATGTCTTAGTTTCAGTCATGTTTCCCTACTACTGGTACAACTCTAACATGAGCCTACAATAAGATTATAATGCCGCTATTCAATCACTTTACGGTGAGTCCTGCAACCGCTGACCGAGGTAAAGTAAAGTTAGGACACACTCAAACAAAGGGGTTTCGGTGGGGGGAAGGGGTGGGGAGAGGAGTGAAGCTGAGTTGATACGAGAAAATTGACCACCGCAAAGAGATTCAAAAGCCAATATTTCGAGCACTAGCCTTTTATCTGAACGAATAGAGCAAATATGAATGTCAAAGCGAATACGATTACGATATGATATAAATTTGGTTAGCGCTCGAAACGTCAGCTTTTGAATATCTTTAATCCTTTAACGCCGAAGAGCGCCAAAGATCAAAATGTAAGAAAATTCCAGAATTACGCTTTTGTATAATATTGAAATACAAATGGTAGACATGCAAAAGTACTCCTGAAGAGGTTTCATTTGATTGGTCACACCACAGGATTTCGTCCACAGACTCAAAAGTTAGAACAAATGGTACCATGCAAAAGTTCTCCTGAAGAGGTTTCATTTGATTGGTCACACCATAGGATTTCGTCCACAGACTCAAAAGTTAGAACTACACTACAAAATATACATGTGTCCATAACTGACTCTGGGAGTGAAAGAGTTAAGGTGGCCAATCAGTACAATATCAACTCGGTTGACTGAAACCAAATTAAAGACACAGTCGGTTCACAAGGGGCCCACTACGCCCACCCTGGGTGGAGTGTTAGTTTCTTGTCTAAGGAAACGCATTATTCGGATAGGTGCTACCGTCAACTTCAGATCCATGGTCCGATGCGCTACTGAGCCACTAGACCAACGCGGCTCGTGTCACTTAAAAACAACCCCTACATTCCCACAAAAAAAAAAAAAAACTTTAAAGGAGCCTTGTCATGGAGAATTTAACGTTTTTGGATCAAAACTACTTCATATTAAAACTAAGTACCTTTTTATTCGCAAATTTTCCACCGAAATGTTTACCAGATTCCAGTTTTTCCAAAACCGAGTGTGGATGTTGACATTGCGCCTGTTAAAATGAGTTAGAACAGGACAGAACGCTTAAAGCGATGACCGCGCGGTCGAACTCCATACAAGCCTTTATACGAAATTGCTCACTTCAAGTTCAAAATGACGGTACTCTTTTTTTAAGTTATTAAAATATTTTAACGTTTCAAGATAGAATAATAACCATAGTACTGGATAATAATAAAAATAGTATTTGAAATTTATATTGCGCTTTTTAACATAAAATCAAAAGCGCATTACACTTTAGAAAACAAAAGTAAATAAATAAATAAAAAATAAAAATAAAACTTATTGTTATAGAATTAATTAAAAATTAAAATATACTTAAATTATGTTCTTATTAAAAAAAAAGAATCATGATAATCGAATTGACTTTTTTTTGTCTGTCTTAGGTCTCGTCATGCGACAGTCAATCACTCGTGCCATTTGCTTGTTCCTAGAATTGTCTCAAAAAAACATCCCACTTTCTCGGAATTTCTATGCACGCTTATTGAATATGTAATAACTGTGCGAATTATTGCGCACTTTGAGAACAATTCTAACTGAATAAAGGTTCGAAATTCCAATTTTTTTGCTCTTCACTGGACTTTTGCAAGCGAAGAAGAAGGAGAAGAGCGAAAATACTTTAGGAGAATAGGGTAGTTTCTTGGTGTTGCGCGATGCGGATGGTGTGATCACCAAATGACGTAAAACAAAAGATTCAAAAGACAGTGAACAATGCCCACACCACAACACAAAAGCTAAATGTAACAATGGCTTCCGCAACACCAAGAAACACCCGAGAATAGGGAAAGAACCTTGATCGATTACTTGTGCTTATTCCTAGAATAGTCTCAAGAAAAACCATAATAAAGTGTAATGGTTGTGAAACCCGCTGAGAAATGTCTTTGTTCGATGTTTTTGTTATCGTTTTTCGGCCTTGACCGTGCACAACACAACAGATGTTGAACTTTTGTTGGAGCAACTGACCAATAGAAATGGTGCTATTAAGGTATTCAGTCATAGCGTGTGATCCAAAAAAAAAAGATGTGCTCGGTCAAGTACGGTTCAACATAAATTGTAGCTCCTTTGTTATCGCCATTGAAGTCTGCAAGGCTTCATAACCAGTCCCTCGATTAACTATGGAAAAACATTCCGTTTTCTCGGAATTTCTATGTATGCTTATTAATATGTATATACTGTGCGAATTCTCACGCGCTTATCGGCTAATTTTATTGTCAATATTAAAGACTGACCGTTCGGATAAAAACACGGAAAGCAGTGACGCCATCGGCGAAAGTTTTGGCAAATGTTTCAGGTTGCTTGCTCGATGTGGCGAGAATTCTAACACAAATCTAGTGAGAAATAGATGGAATAAAACTAAACAAGCTAAAGCGAAACCTTACGGCTGAAAGATGAAAATGTTTGTTAATTGAATGAACTAGACCTGAAAATCGGTGGTGAGCAGGAATTACTGCTGTCGCTAAAATAAGCTTGACCGCAGTTGAACTAAATCGTGTTTAAATGGCAGATTACTTTGAGCACAATTTAAACTGGAATAAAGGTTATATTCGAAATTCCAATTTTTCCATGTGTCTCAGTGACTCTTAACTGGATTTTTTCTGAGGTTATAACTGCTAAAAACACTATGCTTCGGACAGTTTTACTGCTTCATCTTCAGGTATCAAAAGTTCTAAAAACAATATCGGACGGATTAAAACTCGATGTTGTAATCATGCTTTAAGATATCATCTCATGCAAGTTACATGAACCTTGCAGATCATGATAATATTAGCGGAAAAATTACTCTTTAGAAAATTCAGTGTTACACGAATGTGTCAGTCATCAGGGTCAATGTGCAGGAAAAGCACGGCATCTCATGAATCTTTCTCTTTTGTAACCCTCTTTTCTTGGTCACAATTCCGACATCTTTTCAACTCATGTCAGGCTCTTATACATTCAACCTTGAAGCGTAGACACCCATCCTGCCGGAAAAAACTACCAATCTACAGTATATATTATATACGAGGTGCACAACCATATTTCGTAACAAAAGATCTACTTTAACTGCTTTAATATTGCAGCTTACTTGTCATTTACTTAAAACGCACCTGGCGAGGCAGCTGTAAAATATGCACAAAGTTAAGTTGAAAATATTCCGAGTATTTTACCGTACAATATCGACGTGCTATGCTGCAGCTGAGATATATCATGCCATAAAGCGCCAGTTACTTGCGTTAAGAAGCGACTGAATACTTTTAAGCTGAGCCGAGGGATTTAATTGCTCGAGGACGGTCGGTCACAATGAGAATCAGTTTTCTTCAACATTAGTATTTAAAATTTTAAAGCACTCATGAATGTTCTTATACCAGCTTACCTTAATTGATTATTTAAGCATTCCACTCGATATAAATCAAGTAACGACGGTTCCTGAGTGCGGTTTTAGGACGAACAGCGAAGAATATGGTTTGACAACGTTATAAACTGAATCAGAAATAGTCGTCGCAGCAAAATATTCATATAGAATATTATTTTACTCCTTTAAGCTCAAAATAACTTACTTTAGGATAGCTGCTGGAGGCGAGACTATATGAAGGGATTGATTTGAGAACCAAGGATTACTTGTATTTCTTCCTAGAATGCTCTCGATAGAATCATCGGCGGTTTTTCACGCATGTATGCTTGTTTTAATCAAATATGTATATTACATTTGTCGGTAAGCTTACTACCGCCATTTCTCGGACTCGTTTAATTACCTCTCCGCCGATAAGGTCTGAGGTAAAAACCATTTAATTCAAAGGTAAGAATTCAGTTAAAAGTGGCTTGATCGTCTGAAGTTGTCTTAATTCAAAATATATATCTCAGAGGAGCTCGAGGAGAGTATTATATATTTGATGAATTACTTGACATGTACTTGTTCCTTAGAGTATGTATCGTTTTAAGAACCGCAACTAAATAAAATGTAAACGAAAGTGCATATGTTGTTAAGTATTGCTCTATACGGCCCCCCAAAAAATTCTTCAGTCGCAAATTTGTTCTTCAATGCAATCTATTATGCATCAAGGAAATACGCAGCCTTTTAACGCACGAGGGGTAGTACGAGTATCGCACAAGAAGTACTTCCCTTTCATCCACATCCACAAAACTCCTAATCACTGATCTGATAATTATACCAGCTCAAAACGAAAGTGTGTCTTCTTGGCAGTTACCATGTTAAATGCATGCATAAAGAAGCGACAGAATGATGTTTCAGAACTAAGCTGAGGGTTTTAATTGCGCACGCCAGGTACGAAACTCAAACTGGACATGTTTCCTTCTTCATTCGTATTTCTAATTTTAGGCAATAATCAGTGATTTTATACCAATTCACCTTGGTAGATTATCCCAATTTATCCTAAGGATACTGAAGCAAGGTAAACGTAGCTCCTGATCAGTTGCTCGGATCAAGTTGAATGGGAAGTGTAGCGATATCGGCGACCAATCCAGTACTAAGTCAACTTTCAGTTACAAATAGCCTGTCATCGAATCAACACTTGTTGTCCATCTTAATACTTTAGAGATGATCAAACTAGAGGTGAGAGCTTGATGTATTCTTATTCAATTTCTAGCATTAATATTCTCTTAAGAAAAGCATGCGGTTTTCGTAATTTTCTTCGAGATGTACAATTCAAGAACATAGAGCATTTGAAACGCTTACAAACATCTTTGTAAATGCTATAAAAAGAAGGTCTGGTTAAAACGGCTGTAGTAACAATTTTAAAGGAAGCGCCGGACTACTTTTATACCATTATGTTGTTCAATCTGACTGTCAGTATACAACATGAGCTGAGTCAGTCAATTAAATGTTTGCGAGTAACAAACAGAACGGAATTGTTGTCCTTCTCCATCCTCGCTTATACACACACGTAGGACTGAATTGAACGTTTTCCATGACCTTTTAGCGTTCTTGTGATTCATAACAGAATGCATGTTAAAAGTTGTCAGTGTTTAGGACTTTTCTTATAGTTTATCGATTGAGGAACTGAAAACTCCATCCCCCCAAAAACTGATATTCAGTCGCAAATTTGTTTTTCAATCGATTATGCATCGAGGTAATACGCAGTCGTTTTTAAAACGCACAAATACCTTGCTATACTGGAAAATGTAGGTTAGGTGGCGACTAAAGCGCCAATTACAGGCATCAACTAGAAGCGACTGAATAATGATTTCGCAGAACTGTGTTGAGCGGTAGCATGAGTCTCGCACAATGAATATTTCCCTTTCATTCGCATTTTCAAAACTGCAAATCAGTGATCTTATATGTATACCAGCTCAAACCGAAAGTGTGATGTCTTCAGTTTGGCAGTTACTATGCTAAATACGTGCATAAAGAAGCGACCGAATATTGATGTTTCAGAACTAAGCTGAGGGTTTTAATTGCGCAAGTAAACATCTCAAACTGGGAATATTTTGTTCTTCATTCGCATTTCAAACTTGGGGCAATTTATCAGCGATCTTATACCAACTCACCTGTTTTCAGTTGATTCTCCCAATTTCTCCTAAGGATACTGAAGCAAGTAAATGTGGCTCCTGATCAGTTGCTCGGACGCAAGTTACAAGGAATGGTCAGGAATATCGCCAACCGATCCAGTGAAATAAACTCTCGGTCACACCCTATTAACAGCCAGACTTAAAACTAGTTTGGCTGGTTGTGACTTGTTTCCTTAATTAAGATGCGTGTCAATCAGACTAGGTAAGTGAAACGAGCCTGGGCATAGGTAGACATGAAATGCAGGAAGTGTGACAACTATTCTAAATGCTTTTCCAACGGATCAACATAACAACAGCTCCCATTTTCTGTTTAAGAACGAGTGGGAAAGGAGAAGGTCTGATCACGATATAAGTAATCAATTTTTATCGTTGATGATTGTCAATGGACTTAAATAATTACCCACAGCCATGTTGTGTTTCAAAAAAAGTGTATCTTTTAAAAACTAGTTTTAACTGGTTATATAATTGACCAAAAAAAGTAATGACGTAATGACCGCGTTCAGCATCAAACAAACACGATGCGCTTAGCAACGAAATATAAAGTCACTGTCCTTGTTACGTGACGTCCAGACTGAGTGATCTAGGTTTGCCAAACAAATACATCGAGTTAGCAACGAAGACAACAGTGCACTGTCCCCGAAACGTTGCCACGTCACTGATCAGTAAGTTTAATTGCCTCTCTCTATACTGAGAAACCACTTAATTATTAATAAAGAATTCTGTAAAAGTGGCTTGAACCGTCTGAAGGAACTTGATGAATTTCTGTTACTAATTCCTAGCATCTTATAAGAAAGGCATCCGGCTTTCTTGAAATTTCCTTCGAGTTTTCCATAATGTTTATAAGTGAACTTGACCATTTTAATGGAATTTGACCTTCATATAATCCCGCCCCCCTTCAGATCCCTTCAAAAACGTAAAAATCAAAACAACTTATTAACGCTCGATTGGCCACCAATACTTTATGAAAGTTTGTTCTAGTATTCGATTCGGTTGGGGCGGGCGAAAAATAGGCGTTCGCAAAGATTAAATTGATTGTAAGGAGAGCAGGCTGAGTGCTCGAGGTTTGCCAAACAAATACATTGAATTAGCAACGAAGACGACAGTGCACTGTCCCCGAAACGGTGCACGTCATCACTGATCAATAAGTTTAATTGCCTCTCTCTATACTGACAAACCACTTAATTATAAATTAAGAATTCTGTAAAAAGTGGCTTGAATGTGAAGTTGTCTTAATCCAACTATCTTCCTTCAAAGACGAAACTAGAGGAAGGAGCTTAATGAATTTCTGTTACTTGTTCCTAGCATTCTCTTAAGAAAAGCATTCGGCTTTCTTGGAATTTCCTTCAAAGTGTACATTATGCTTATCAGTGAGGTTGACGATTTTAATGGACTGCCTGCTCTTGGAATTTGACCTTCATATCCCGCCCTCCTTATCCCTCCAAAAAAATAAAGATCAAAACAACTTATTAACGCTCGATTAGCCACCAATACTTTATGAAACTTTGTTCTAGATTATTCGACCCGGTTGCGGCGGGCGAAGAAAAGGCGTTCGCAAGGATGAAAATCATGATTACAAGCACAGTACTTATTTTTCTCCCGCGACAAATTACTGATTGTTCCTCCATAGTTTGAAAGCCTAGAGCACAGCTTCATTATATGAGGATAAAAAGGTGTAAGTTGTCCGATGGACAGCAACTGAAGATGTTTCAGCCTGTAATCGGCTGTAATCGGCTGCGAGATGGGTTCTGAGTAATACTACGGAATTAGCTTTTTAATAACATTGACTATTTTGCGTAGATAGTTTCAGATGTGCCAAGTTACCTAAGAGTGTACAATGATACTGCAAATTAGTTGAAATATAGTTTATTCCTAAGAACTTAACATATATAGGAACCAAAAAATGCAGTTTTTATTATGATGGATACATTATGTAGATAATAACATAATAATATTATATGTTTGTTTCTAAGTGACTTCTCCAGCAAGAAATACGTAAATAATTTTCATACATATTTTAGCGCATTGAAGCACGGCGTCGTAGTTTTAATTAGGGCGTCATCCCTTAGATTTGTTTCGAAATAACCGCCCAAGCCGGTCTATAGATGAGTACCAGGGAACCTATGATGACCGGGGACCCTTGCCACTGACTAACATCAAGGGTTAGGAGTATTACTTGTAGCCATTTCATTCCATAGACACCACATTAAAGGGAACCTCCATTGTCATAACAAACTGACGTTAAATTGTTGGAAATAAAGTCGAAATTTCCATTATCTCAATAAAAAATAGAAATATTTTTTCAGTGTACAAAGAATTAATATGAATATCGTTTAAGTATTTTTGCCTTTAAATTTCCCGCGCGCCGCCATTTTGAATTTTTATGACGTCATAGGGTTGCCGCTATTGTTAAGAATCAACGTTCTTTTGTATACAACCGTGATTAGACAACCGTATGACCTCATAAATATTCAAAACGGCAGCGAGCGGGAAATTTAAAAGCGAAAATCGGCGATATTCATATCCATTTCTTTGTTCAAAAAATTGAAAATTAAATTTAGACATTTCCAACAATTTAACGTCAATTTATTATAACAATGGAGTTAAGCTCCTACATTACATTGCAGGGGGGTCACTAGGCTAATAAAGGCAAGGGTAAGGTAAAGTCATACATGAGCCACAGGGAACCCACACGGCCGGAGCTTAACCCTGTGTCTGTAGCATGAAGTAACTAGGAATATTGCTACTCCTTCCTGGATCGGATGGGATGTTACGGGTCTGGAGTAGTAGCAACCCATGAATTCGGTCACATGCTTAGTTTGGACCACTTAGATGTCTTAGTTTGTCATGTTTCTCTACTACTGGTACAACTCTAACATGAGCCTGCAATAAGATTATAATGCCGCTTTTCAATCACTTTTTACGGTGAGTCCTGCAACCGTTGACCGAGGTAAAGTAAAGTTAGGACACACTCAAATAAAGGGTTTTCGGTGGGGGAAGGGGTGGGGCCGGAGAGGAGTGAAGCTGAGTTGATAAAGAAAATTGACCTCCACAAAGAGATTCAAAAGCCAATATTTCGAGCACTAGCCTTTTATCTGAACGAATAGAGCAAATATGAATGTCAAAGCGAATACGATTACGATATGATATAAATTTGGTTAGCGCTCGAAACGTCAGCTTTTGAATATCCTTAATCCTTTAACGCCGAAGAGCGCCAAAGATCAAAATGTAAGAAAATTCCGGAATTACGCTTTTGTGTAATATTGAAATACAAATGGTAGACATGCAAAAGTACTCCTGAAGAGGTTTCATTTGATTGGTCACACCATAGGATTTCGTCCACAGACTCAAAAGTTAGAACAAATGGTACCATGCAAAAGTACTCCTGAAGAGGTTTCATTTGATTGGTCACACCATAGGATTTCGTCCACAGATTCAAAAGTTAGAACTACACTACAAAATATACATGTGTCTATAACTGACTCTGGGAGTGAAAGAGTTAAGGTGGCCAATCAGTATACAATATCAACTCGGTTGACTGAAACCAAATTAAAGACACAGTCGGTTCACAAGGGGCCCACTACGCCCACCCTGGGTGGAGTGTTAGTTTCTTGTCTAAGGAAACGCATTATTCGGATAGGTGCTACCGTCAACTTCAGATCCATGGTCCGATGCGCTACTGAGCCACTAGACCAACGCGGCTCGTGTCACTTAAAAACAACCCCTACATCCCCACAAAAAAAAACTTTAAAGGAGCCTTGTCATGGAGAGTTTAACGTTTTTGGATCAAAACTACTTCATATTAAAACTAAGTACCTTTTTTATAAGACACAAAATGCTTTTTCAACACCAAGAGTTATCAGGTGAATTTTCGAATAGAAAAATGTACAGAAACCAGAGTAGGTGTTGTAGACACGTACGGCTTAAAACAACGACTCGAAAGAAACACACACTTTATTCCTGAACTGGCTGTTAGTCCACTGACTTTCACAGACATCCTTGAATACATTACATTCGCTTTTATATACTTTAAACAACGCCCTAACCGTGATTGGCTGAACTCGCACGCTCGACATTACACGTGAATTCTCGCTCGACACTACATTCTCTCCTTTCCTTAGAGTTGACTACGAATGTCCAAAACAAAACAAAGTTCAAAATAAACAAATAAGTCTCTCAAAGTCAGACAGGAGTAAGTCCTGTAAGTTCTTTCAATACACTCCTAGTGTGGGACATAGTCTTGAAAGCGTACGGGCTTTCTGACGACACGTGAAGATCTCCGTAATCCTTCTTGAACAATCGCTGGCTCGGGAATGTTCACTTCCGTTTCCCCTTCTTCAAACGAACTCTCGGGAAGAGCAGGCTCGGGAACTACTGGATTACTTGCGGAAAATTCTGACCCGGTTGGCTGGACATCCCTATCCCTTCCACCTGTAAGTTCTCTGGATACACCACTCGGGTCGTTATACTTCTTTACAAAAACACTGTTACGTTTGAACTCGACTCCAGCACCGCTTCGGACTGTCACCTCACTTCCTGCCTTTTCAACCACCTTAAAAGGATCCGGACGGAAGTTGGTTGAAAACTTGTTTGACTTTTCTGCTTTCAGCAAAACTGTGTCACCGACACGTATGGACTTGGGTGTGGCACCTCTTCTTGAATCTGCATACAACTTGCCTTTCAGCTTGTTGGACCAATCTCGATCACGAACTTCTTCCAATGGCACTGCAACGGTCTCTCTTCTCAACTCCGGCAACTTCGACCTCATCTCACGCCCAAACATCAAGAAATATGGCGTGGCACCTGTGGTTGCCTGTGGAGTGGACCTGTAGGCTGCCAACCAAGTAACTAACTCGATCCTCCAATTCTTTCCTTCCAGATTCGCGATCTGAAGACATTTGAGCAAGGAACGATTCTGGCGTTCGACCTCGCCATTCGCCTGAGGCCACAATGGTGTCGTCCGTCGGTGTTCAATACCATTGGTTTGTAGAAATGACCGAAACTCCTCGGACGCGAACTGGGGACCATTGTCTGTCCTCAAAGAGTAAGGTACACCAAACCGGGCGAACATAGGAGTCATAGCCTCGATGATCTTGACACTTGTGGTAGACCTCAGAACAGCAACCTCCAAAAATCTGCTAAAGTAATCGACGACCACCAAAATGCTTTCCCCTGTGGGTAGAGGTCCTAACAGATCTGCACTGCAATCTTGCCAAGGAGCACTTGGGGGTAACACACGAGACATTGGATCAGGTGGATCGTAACTTGAAGTGACTTGACAGCCATGGCACGCCTTGCACACCTTCTCCACATCTTTGTCCATTCCCGGCCACCAGACTTTACTGCGCAATCGGTATTTGGTTTTCACGATACCCTGGTGCCCTTCGTGTGCCAATCCCACCACCTTGTCTCGCAAGACCTTGGGAACCACTATCCTTGTGCCACGAAGCAAAAGCTCGCCATAGGTACACAGTTCATCCTTGACTTGCACATATGAAGTGAGTGTACAACGATCCCAGCTGCCAGACTTAACACAGTTCTTCACTAAAGACAGTTCCTCATCACTGTAAGACGCCTCTTCAATTTCGTTGGGTGACAAAGCAACAGGCACACAACTCTCCACCACAGCTCTGACCAAATCATACTCCTCACCATGGTCCACCTGCTCAACAGCGTTTAACCGAGACAAAGCATCAGCAATGTTCGTTTTCCCAGGCCGGTACACCACTTTAAAATCGTACCCCTGTAAGCGCAGCACCCACCTCTCAATTCGAGCGCAAGGCTTTGACGTGCGTGAATAGATGCGTTCCAGGGGCTTGTGGTCGGTCTCCAGCTCAAAGCTCAGCCCTGACACGTACATTCCGAACCGCTCACACGCCCAGACCAGAGCCAAAGCCTCCTTCTCCGTTTGGCTGTAACGCCTCTCCACGTCAGTCAAACTCCTCGAAGCATACGAGATAACTCTCCACGTTCCTCCTTGCTGTTGAGTAAGAACGGCACCCAAACCAACTGGGGACGCGTCTGCAATGATTCTCGCCCTGCAGTCAGCTCTGAAATAGGCCAGTGTCTCCGCCTGTGTAATTAAATTCTTCAGATCTTGGAAAGCTGTCTGCTGTTCCTCGCCCCATTTGAAGGTAACACCTTTTCTTGTCAACTCTTGAATTGGCTTAGCAACAGAAGCAACATCCGGCATGAACTTCGCAGAGTACTGGAGCAGACCCATGAATGAACGTACTTCAGACGCATCTTTCGGAGGCCGTGCATCTCTGATCGCAGCCACTTTCTCTTCACTTGGGTTTATGCCATCGCTGGTCAGTTCATGACCGAAGAACGTGAGCTTTGGCAACCGAAATTCGCACTTTTCTCCATTCACCGTCAACCCCACTTCTTTCAACCTGTCCAACACCGCAAAAAGACATCGGTCATGCTCGGCTACATCTTTGCCATGAATAATGAGATCATCTGCAATGTTCGCTACACCAGCGCAACCTCTCAACACATCCCTGATAATTTGCTGATACTTTTCTGGCGCTGACGTCACTCCAAACATCAGACGTTTATACCGATACAAGCCTCGGTGCGTGACAAACGTAGTGATGTATCTGCTTTCTTCGCTGAGCATAATCTGATGGAATCCCCATCTGAGGTCAATCTTGCTGAACACCGTGCTGCCATTTAAGTCGTACAAAATTTCCTCCACAGTGGGAATTGGGAATCTCTCGCGGATTATTGCCTCATTCGCACGGCGCATGTCTACGCATACCCTTACGTCTCCATCGGGTTTCGGGATCACTACCAAAGGCGAAATCCAACTTGAAGGACCCTCTGGCACTTCCTCTATTATGTCCTGGTCAAGGAGCTCGTCTAGCTTCTTTTCCACTTTCTCTCTTAACCCGAAGGGCGTTCTCCGCACTGGCTGGGTAACAGGCTTTACTGATTCGTCGATGTGAAGTTTGAGCTCTACCCCTTTAAGCAAGCCGACACCCTCAAACAAGTCCTTGTATTTCTCTCGGATATCGCTCTCCAGCTGACCAGCAGTTACACTGTTTGCTTGTGAAGGACCAACGCGTAGGAGATTGAGTGTCTCAGCGGTTTCTCGGCCCAGCAGCGTTCGTCCGTTGCCCTTGACAACCACAAAGTCTGCTTTACAATGGGCATTGCTCTCAGTCAGCATCACATCTGCAGTAAAAGTTCCAAGAGTTGGTAAAGGTTCTGTTCCCCCATATGCAAAGAGCTCTCTAGCTGATTTGCGTGACTCGCATCTGATTCCGTTCAGTTTAAGCATCTCCCAGGTCTGTTGACCAATCACATTACACGTAGCTCCAGAATCGATAAGCACATCAGACAACACCACACCTCCGACGACTAAAGTCACCACACCACAGTTTTGCCTCCCGTCTTCCACCACAAACGCATAGTTGGGACCTTGAGCTCCTCGAGGAGGTTCTGCATCCTGGCCTTCTGTGACAAGATTCATCTCGCGAGGCCTCCCGCGTCCCCGCGCGCGTCCACGTCCACCACCTCGTCTGCCCCTGCCGACTTTGGACCCTGGTTCAGGCGTATTGCGTTGCTGGCCTCGAGGACACTTGACCTTAAAGTGCCCAATGCCTCCACAACCTCTGCAAACTCGGTCACGAGCCGGACACTTTCTGTCTCCACTGAAATGTCCTTCTTGCCCGCAACTGAAGCATGTCTTCTTTTTCCTGGAACCAGCAATTGCATCAGACTTGCCTGCACCCACTGCATTTAACTGATCACTCACTTGACCTTGGCCCTGTTGACCTTGGCTGTTCACTGGACTTCCCGCTTGTAACTGATCAGCACTGTATTGTTTCAACTGGCGATCAACTGCTTCTTGTGATCTTGCAATTCTCAACAAATCTTCCAATGTGACTGCTCCCTCTTTCTCCAGGAATTTCCGACGCAATTTACTCGAATAACATTTATCGATCACTTGATCACGGATGTAGTCATCTTCGTTTTCGCCAAATTCACAACTAGTCGCACGTTGACGAAGCCTACAAACGAACTGATCGACAGTTTCTCCGCTTTCCTGCGCGATTTGCCTGAACAGGTGCCTCTCGAAAGGAACATTTGCCTTTGGAATGAAATAGTCATCCAACACTTTAACTGTTTCCGCAAAACTGGAACTCGCACCCTCGCCGGCAAGCGTAAAATAAATTTCCTGCACATCTATTCCGGCCACATGTAAAAACAAAGCTCGCTTCTGTCCGTCATTCTGTACTCCTTTCCCGGTAACGTACAAATTAAACGCTCTCTTCCATTTCTTCCACCGTTGATTCAAACTGTGTGGTTCAACCTTTGGATTAAACCGTTCTAAAGTTCCAACATCCAAAACAACCGCCGTACTCGAACCACTTGAACTAGGCGTACCCGATTCGCTCGATTCCTCGCCTCCCGGCATCGCTGACAAAATCCCTGTCGACTACCACGACAAATCGCTCGATTCTCGTCGCCAATGTAGACACGTACGGCTTAAAACAACGACTCGAAAGAAACACACACTTTATTCCTGAACTGGCTGTTAGTCCACTGACTTTCACAGACATCCTTGAATACATTACATTCGCTTTTATATACTTTAAACAACGCCCTAACCGTGATTGGCTGAACTCGCACGCTCGACATTACACGTGAATTCTCGCTCGACACTACAGGTGTGGCTCACAACGATTTTTATCCCTAAGAGGTGCTGATTCTTTCTGTTTCTAGTTCCTTATATTTACCCTCTCCCACACTCCCAGCCTCCGAGCCCAAGAGCTTGCTTGCAGGCAGGAGCTCTCAGGCGTAGTTGTTCCTGTCAGCATATTTTTCTGACTCGATACCCTAAAAGAATATCAGAAAAACTCTCACTGATCATTTTCGATTCAAGCGCACACTAAGTGGCACCAAACCACGAATTTTAACCCCTTAAAGGTACGAAGATCGCCCCCGTTATTTTTATGTGGGAGACCCCAGGGGTTAATTTCTACAGTCAACGCAAGACAAACACAACCCCATATCTGTATGAAAAAAAATGTCATTTGGTAAGCCACATAAGTTCAAATGAGAAGTGATAAAATCACCTTATTTTCACTTCTTTTCCCCGAAACTACATGTAAATTAGAATTTTTGATTCTTTAATTCGCAGGCAAAAAATAATAAAGCTGCCGCAACGAGGGCAAGTATTGTACCGAATGTTGGCGCAGTTTAACAAATAAAAAGAAAGCTATACCCAGGTTGCACGGACATAAACTGCTAGTAGTCCCTCTCTGGATAGACGAACGTGCGAGCAAATCACACGGCGATATCGACCGTGCGAGCAAACGTAATGCGAGTTTCCCCTCGGCTAGTTCGTTCGCTCGTTCGCTCACCGAGCTTGTTATCGTGATCAGCTCGCCCGCTCGACTGACTGAAAAGGAACAGCTAGCAGTCTAGCACGGAGAAAGACACAGAATTCATCATGAATCGGAATGCTTTACCTTGAACATACAAGAATCGGCGACGGTAGACCAGATTGCCAGACAATCCGTTGTTATGCACGAATCCTCAGAAAACGGTAAAGAGAAAGGGAATGCAAAGATGGTCGAAATGGTCTCCCGAGGAACGAAATGTGAGCTTCGCGCCTTCACTCACAAGTATCGGCGCTTCGCACCTCCCCCGGCGCAAGCTTCAAAGGCAAAAACCCACCCTTTTTTTTGAGTCAACGATCAGAGTTCAAACTAAATGAGAGTGATACTGGGCGTCTTTTATAGCTTATGATATTTTCAGTTGCTGTCAGACTAGGGAAAGCTATTTGAACACTTAAATTGTCTATTGTCGATAAGCACAAAGATTATGGGAGAAATATCCACCCCCCGGAACTGCTACGTTTCAAATGAAGATGGAAATACTTATTTCAATGTCCGAGACGTCAGCTCAGTCATCCGCTGTCGCTTCGATTCATTGTTGATCTCATCTCACCAACCCCACCCCTGAACGAATGTATTACACTGAGGGTGGTCACAGCCAGGATTTTGTTACGCCCTCAGTGGTTCTTTGTTAAGTCCCCATTGGCGGGACCGCCATCGGAGCCACAGTACTAACTCCTTTATCTTATTCATCCTCAGTGGGCACCCTGTGTAGCAGAGACATTTCTCACGCTCTCTTCTCTCTCAAGTTACACGTGCCGGCTCTGATATTTTCGGCCCCGACTTGTCATGAAAGCGTTCCGCGAGAAAACCTCTAGTACTCAGTGTACTCAGTAGGAAATGTGGCTATATAAAGCTTCACAAGCCTTATTATTGTACTTGGAGTTAAAGTTAACCAACAGTGCAATTCAAAACAGAGCTCACACAAATATGTATTCAATCCAAATATGTATTCAAGCGAGAATCCAAGGCACAAACGGAATTGCCCTGGATTGCCACTCGTTTATTGCTCTTCATTGGTAGCAGTCTTGGTAGCAGTTTACCTTAGTACAATGTACAATTGAAGATGGAAGAGGGTTTGCCTTGTAACAAATGCGTTGACTGACTGACTTGTTTCTCATTTATTCGTAGATTATCCGGCAAAAAAGCAGAAGACGTTTACTGTCTATGACATGATCCGGATAATAAAATATTATCAATAAAGCTGAATTATAAGCAAAACCAAAATGTTTGGCTCCAACACTTTACAATGATTTGTCCTTAAGATCCGTACACTCTGTGAACCTCAATTCTCTCGCAAACAATCCCCCATCGTCCCAACCAAATCAAATAAACTAAGTCTCAACCGGGTACGAGAGTGTACCCTGGGACATTTTACATCCTCAGAGAATCCTGGTTGCATTTCTGACGAGACATTTGTTACGAAGTTGCTCTAATCGTTCTCTAGGGGAAAACTGAAGGAAAACACTTCTCTGTTGACTTAGTTTGCCTTTAGATAATTTTTGGATGAGTCTAGATTCGAATAATTTTCCTTCTTTTTTTAACCTCGTGCATTTGCATAGCTTTTTTTGTTCCCGCCATGGGGCATTTGCCAATTTTTTTCCCAAAATGCTTACGCCTGGGGGTTATCCTGGAATTGACTGATGCATTCCACAGATTCAGTTTTATGTTAGGGGTCGTTGCTATAGGGGTTCGTTAGTTAAAACTGGGCAGAGTCTGCACGCGGATTTAATTTGGTTTCATTAAAAAAAAACACGTTTTTGCGTCAACAGAAACCCGCGAAATTTGTAATACAAGGCAACAATTTTGCAAGTTTCATGCATTTAATTATCTTTTATTTCGACTGAATTGTCTAATAAGCTAAGCCTTAAAATTCGATATACAACAAGAGAATAAACTCTGAACTTATGTTTACATTTTATGGTGAAAATGCTTTATAAAACATCCTTTAAGATACAATTTAACTCCAACAACACTGAATTTATCTACGTTCTAGAAACAGGAGCGCCCATCGAGAACTTAAATTTTCACTGAGGAAAACGCATTGAATGGCGTTGTGCTGTTTTTCATACCATTTTCAATTGGTGCCATTAAAGGAAACTGTGTAAACAAAAGTTAATAGTTTTTTATTTTCGGTTTTCCTTTCCCAAAAATCCTAGCTGACCTTGTTTTGTACCCAAAACGACATCCTTTATCCGCCCGTAAAGAAAAAGGCGATAAATTTTCCGATGTTACAAACGTTTAAGGTTATATTTTACTAAAGAATTTATTATGAATTTTAAAGGTAACTAACGCCTTCAGAACAGCTTTCCACCAAAACGATTCCTTGGGTGCTCCTGGTTTTTGTTACAGCTTTAAAAAAGCTTTAAAAAAAAGCTTTAAAAAAATCTGTAACTCTACAGATCAGCTTCTGTATTGTTATATTGTCTAACCTTTATTATTTTCAATTACATTACTTTTCCCTGCCTCGAATAGCGTTTTTGCTAATTTGCAGGGTAACTGTATTTAAGTTTATATGTCTAATAAAGTTTTGTTTGTTGTTGTTACAGCTTATGCACTATAAAACGCTTTTCGTTCTTCTTTTTACCAATTTCGCTTTCATCATGAAAAATACTAAAATTAGCCCGGTTTAATAAACGCCGGACATTGTGACCTATTGCGCTTACTGGCTCTAGCGAAATACACCAATTATAGGTTTCATGGCGCGCGCATTTAATGCTTTGCCAGATAAAATAAGATCTGCAACTGACCTCAAAGAGCTTCAGATCCTGACGAAACGCCATCTTGCTCTACGTGTTCATTTCTATGTGTATTTTTTTAATTTTTTTTCTATTTTGCTCGCAATTATGTTTGTATGTACTGTCAGTAATATCCAATATCAGTTGTTTAATTTGTTAATTTAGTCAGGGCTCTGTTTAAGGTGGCTCCTAATAGTTTAACCATTCCCATCATGATACATCTATGATATTCAATCAAGGCTACACCAGTAAAGTTAAGAGAAAACGTTTAGTACAGGTTTGAAAACACTTCACCAATAAACAAATATAGGTGGCTACGACATCAAAATTTGTTACCACGGCAACGTAAACAAAGAGGCCAAAAAGACCCCATTTTCAACCTTTTGAGGCTAATAACTTCAAAACTGCTCGGTGAAATTTTTTGATTTTTATATATTTTCGTCTTATAAACATAACAAACATTTGTGCTAATTTTGAAAAAAATCTGTACATAGGATTCAGAGATATGTCATTTTTACATAAAGTTAAGGTAGCTCTGAACTCTATCTACTTGCCAATTAAACAAAAATATATCGAAAACAAAAACTTTCACCGTGTAGTTTATAAGTTATTAGCCTCAAATGGTCCAAAATAACGTATTTTTTATCTCTTTTCGCGTTGCCATGGCAACGAATGATGACGTCGTTTGGATACCACTTTGTTGACTGATAATCAAGTAAAAGATTGTAGTTATGCGAACTTCACTTGAGTGGGGTTCGTACATATTTATGAGCCCTGTTTCCTAGTAACGTTTGATGTTTTTTACGTCACATACAATAGCGCTGCGCACAAATACTAGAAATAGATAGACCCCCTACATATACGTGACTCAGACAAAGTTTGCTGTCAGCTCAAAGGCAATCGGTAAAATTAGCGGTAAACGTGATTTGAACGTTTTTGGGGCTTCAAATCTAATAAACAAAAGGCAATGTTACATTCGGGAGTGAAAAACTGATTCAAGAAATGTAGATTTTGGCTTAAAATTCAATAAATTATGCGACGAGGCAGCACGGTGAAATCCGATCATCGGACTTCCATTCTCTTAGCTCTCATGCGATCAGAAAACATTTCACGTCTTTCGCCCAAAATTAAGCTAAAAGTAAATTGTTGTATTCTCCTTGTATGACTAAGATGTGTGCATCACTAGCTTGGATATAAAGATGCGTAAATAGGTTCCAAATGATCCAGAATATGTATTTGATACAAATACCGTTTACGACCCGCGAATACGACGGGAGCAAAGCAGGCAAAAGGTCCAGAGAATGACAACGCAAATTTGTTTTTGTGAAAAACTCCTGTCTTTGCGTATATATTCTAAGGGATACTGAATATATACTGTAACGCTTGGAGAGTATAAAGGCCGCAATTTGGAAAATTAGAGAGCTGCTTATTCTCGAGTATTCGTCCAACGAGTATAAACTTTTCTGTTACTACCGCTGCGGTCGCATAAAGCAACTTAAAGATAAACCTATCCTTTCAGTGGAGCAATGGACAGATTAACATTTCTTTTCACAATTATTGAAACCTGCCTTTTATTTGCAATGGATCCCTTTTTTTATAACTGCTTGGTTCAATATGCTACGTTTCTAACGGCTCAGCTGTATATACTGCAAACTGGACCTCTCGAGAGTGAAATCATTCAGACAATAATATTGCCGCTCTCTATCAATTCTTTGCATTTTCACCAAAGTTTGAGATGTTCCAAGAATATTGTTTAGGTTTCTATTCAACATTGACCCGGGTGATCGATTTTCTTGCGAAAATATCGATAAAAGCCGCATCAAAGTGTTCGCCAACACCACTTTCCCATACAAAATTATTATGCAGGGGGAGTTTGCTTGTCTGAGTCACAACGGGGGTCAAAAGTCTGTGACGTCATTTGTGCGCAGCGCTATTGAGAGTCTCAAACGCTGGCCGTAAAGGAAAACCGGTTTCTCGAGGGTTCGATAATCTGAAGCTGACATATATTTTTACGAAATGGTTCGTACGGCACCCGTACGCGGACTTCGATTTGCTATTCGTACGGGAGTCCAAAACTTTCGACAATTTTTGATGTTATTCATCACTTTTGTTGGTCCACAACATTAATGTTCGTTTAGCTTTACGAAGCGCTTCTGGTAAGCGATGTTGATTTTTCTCAGACTAATTTGCTGAGTCTCTGTATACTCACGCGAGCGACTCATCGCGACACTTAAAAATACTTCGCATCAACTGTGTACGAATAGCAAATCGAAGTTCGCGTATGGGTGTCGTACGAATAGCCACTGCGATATTTTTAATACGAATACGATTTTTTTCATTCAGAGGTCAAAAGATGGATGTTGTAATCTTCGCAATTCAGAGAGATCTGATCACATCTCGTTCGTGTAGGATTTTATGCAAATTTTAAGCTCTTGCCGTAATTTGAGCTCTTTGTTTACAAGTAGAAAGTAAGCCGTCCTTGCACGAAAGTTTCCCATTTGAAAGCGAAATATATTCGGAAAGACTTTAAGAGGTCCTTTAACATTAAGACAATTCCATGCGAGTGGTGTAAATCGACTGGTTTTATTTCGTTTTGGTATCCTGAGCCGGGACCGGCCATTATCGATCAAGCGATCAGTGATCAGTGATGCGTATTGTCTGTTTCTGTGTTTATTACTCATGCGCATAGCGGCAAGAGTTATAAAATGGCCTCCGTTTTTCTAATTTTTGCTTTTTTTGGTGTTCCGATTTTGCATGCAAATTTATGCACGCATATTTTAAATTGTGCTCTTCCGGTTCACGGCTTTGCCATTTACACTTCCTGTTTAGTGCCTTCCGGCTACTCCCACCTCCGGTAAAACAGCGTTACTGAAGTGTCACGACAGCGTCTCCTACAACCCTACTTACGTTACTAATGTTCACGTTTGGTATATATAAGACGTAGAAGAATCACTGGCTTCATTGTGGTACAGCCTTCATTTACAAAACATTCAATAGTAAACAACGTGGTTTGCAGGAACGATGACTGAATGAAAGGAGTAACTCTTCTCCATGTCGGACATCTTCTTATCATGTTTCAAATATATCATGAAACTTTCTTACGCATGCGCATGAGTGTAGACTGCTTGGAGCCTCTTGTTATTTGAATAAATTTCTGGAAGGCTGAAGTTGCATTGTAGTACTTTATAAACCATGGCGTTTACTCAAGAGATATAATTTATCTATCACTGGAGCAGAAACTATAAACAAGCTTCATTCAATATTTTTGCTCGAAAGGTTGAGCGTTTTCTTTTGACGCCATCTTTTACTGCGATCGTTTCTTTGCGAATCTCGCGCTCATCTTCGATTGTTCGATTTAACTCGGAACTCCAGCCATCAAATGAAACCATCACTGCCTCTCGGGTTGAAGAAACAATGGTGCAGACACGCCAAACTCCATAATCATCGATCGCTTCTGCTTTACAGTCAGGTTCAAAGTTTTCGAAAGCCATTCTCGTTCGCATGTTTCGTAACAGGTTTTGATCGACGGAAAGAAACTGGATGAGTCAGGAGGAAAGTCCGCATTTGATTGCTAAGATACTAGTTAGTTCCAAGTCTCCCGCGGTAGTATTAGCTCTAAACTGCGCATGTGAGGAATAATTAATGAATTACACACTTTGACCGTGTTGAAGTCCTCTAGCTATTAATGTGCTAATCAGATGTCCCTGGATAAATAATTAAATGAATAAATAATCGCCGGGGTCTGCGAGGCAAAGTTTTTATAAACGCCCCCGGCGTACAATAAAAAAAATCAAATCAATTTATTTAAGTGTCAATGTATTTAGTACGAGAGTACTAATTTAGACACTTTCCAGATCTAAATGGAATTTGGAAGTGTTGGTTTTTGAGGAGAGGAGAAAACCGGAGTACCCGGTGAAAAACCTCTCGGAGCAAAGAGAGAACCAACAACAAACTCAACCCACATATGACGCCGGGACCGAGAATCGAACCCGGGCCACATTGGCAGGAGGCGAGTGCTCTCTCACCACTGCGCCAATCAAGATAATATCATCTTCTATGTGTTATTATAGGTTCTTGCACTACTCATGTAAATGCTAGCTATTTGTGAATGTGTGTGTATACCTATTTATTTATTTATTTTACTTATTTATTTATTTATTTATTTTATTTTATTTTATTTATTATTATTATTATTATTATTTTTAATTAATTATTTATTTATTATTATTTACCTGATTTTACTAATAATTTGTGTTTGCTAAATTTGATTGTAAATTATACAACCTGCCTTGATTAGCTTTGCTATATGCAGGTTGTATATTTCTCTAATTTGTTAAATTTAAATTATTGAAATGAAATGATGAAAAAAAAAATATGAATGGCATTACACGGTATAAGAATTGCCTACAGTGCAACTACTTTTTATATTGTATACTGTTTAAGTTTAACTATGGCATCCGGCTTATAGAATATTTTTATCAGTAATTCCTCAAGAGGGAAGAAGGTATAAAAATCCTATTCGCTAGCAAATATTCCCTTTCTTTTTCAGTCTTCACTTCAATAAATCCACTTTTTTATCTATTAAGTCTATCCTTATTTTCTGTTTTTGGATCTTTCCTTTCAAAATATTCAGCTGAGTCTTAAATTCATTGTATGCATTAGTATGTTCTCCATACTTGCCACCAACGGAAAGTAGTTGGTGCATAAACGCTTGTGCTCCGGACAGGACAGCCCCTACAACAGGAGCGTTTGGCTCAGTACGGTAACCGTGTAAAGCAGCTGAAAAACAAATAAATAAATAAATAAATAAATAAGTAAAGTAGAAATTTGTAGCAAAATGTTAAGTGCTGCGAGGTCTATTCTTTTCCCTTCTTACAGTAGACTACGAGCACTCTCTCTCTTTTCCAGCTTAGTCCGTCGAGCGAGAAACTCAAAAAACATTAGCGAACGGATAATGGCCGCGCAAAACTGGGGGCGAGGCAGGCCCCAGTTTTGCGCGGCCTGAGAAGCCTTTTATCTTGGTTGCCCCGGTAACGATCTGTTTGCTCAAAATAATTAATGTTATAATTAACTATTCTTACGTATACGTGGCGAAAAAAGTTAAAACATCACATCACTCATTAAAGGCTGGTTCTCATATAATCGTCCCGGTCGTCCCGGTCGTCCGAGTCGTTTCAAATTTTTTTTGCAAACGACTCAGACGATCGGGACGACTCAAGCGATTTGAGTTCTCATATGATCGTCCCGGTCGTCTCGAACGTCAATAGCGCAGTCGTAAACTGTGTCCGACAACATTTGGGTCGCTTTGATCGCTTCAGTCGTCCCGGTCACCTGAGAGTAGTTCTCATATGATCGTCTCCGATTGGGCTCGATCGTCCCAGTCGTCCGGATAGAACACAGTTCTATCCAAGCGACCGCGATCGTCCCAGTCGTCCGGGTCGTTTGCGATCGTCCCGGGTCGTCTGAGAAGTGTTCTCATATAATCGTCCCGGTCGTCCGTGCACTTTTTGAAACGACTCGGACGACCGGTACGACCGGGACGATTATATGAGAACCAGCCTTAAACAATAAAAGCAGCGAACTTCACAATTTCTTACAGCTTGTGAAAAGTCGAAAAGCCATACAAACGCTTTCGAAAACGTACTTCGAAGAATAATATACAGAATAATAACCTTTATATGGCTTTAAAATTATGAACCTTTTCTGAAATCTGGCAGTTTTCCTCAGAAACGGATTGTCCGATATATATTACAAATATTAATGCAAATTTTCGCGCCAAGTGAAGGTTATTGTTCAGTGAACACGCGTAATTAGTTTTGCACTTTTCTTTTCATAGTAGATGTCCATTAAGGTGTCTCCGTTGTTATTTCGGGCGCACTCTTCTATAACAAACTTTGGGTCATAAACGTTTTCGGCTCCAAAGCGATGCCTTTAAAACTTTGCGAAAACTTACAGCGCTATCATTTAGCAATAATATGATTTGATTTACATCAATTGCAATAACGCTAACATATCATAAAGCAAAAAGCAGAAAGATGAAAGATAAAAGCAAAAAAAAAAAAATAAGAATTATAGAAATTAATTAACCATGTGATGTGATTTGAAATTCGATACTTCTAGATGTATCAGCCTCGAATTGTATCAAAATGACACAAAACTGATGCAAATGGTTTCTCTCAATAACATGATTAATACATGTATACAGTTATAAACGTGCGTGTTGCAGAGGAGGTAAGACTGCCATCCCACAATGCATTGCATTTCGAAGTATATTATCGAATCTCGGATGACGTCATCAGTACAGTTTAGCATTGGATCAGTTCAGAACCCACGCGAGAGCGGCGCCACATAATCATAAATGGCGCTGAGAGCGTATTTGTCCTACGTGACCTTTACACATGGTAGAAACTGACGAAGTTCGCCAAAGAACCGAAACTCGAGTCTTGCTTAAGGACATTAAATTGTGTTCATTCCTTGCTGAAGGAAAGAATGTAAGAATTTACTAGCATTCGTGAGATTTACAAAACAGCAACCATGCTGCAGATTATCTGTTGGATGCTAAATCAAACGCTATTAAAAACAACGGAGCTTTACCTAGCTCCACTGGGACACACTACTCAACTACAGAACTAACTAAGGAGGTAAAAATTATTGCAAGAATTCATGATTTCATTGCAGTGGAATTGTAGACTACGGCTTTTTGAGACTCGGATCTAAGACGCCTATATCCGTGATGCCGGAAACACTTTCTCACAAGTCTTGCACACCGCAGACTTTAGACATTAAATCACGGCACTGTCACGGCCTGAGAAATTTAGCGATCTTAGCACTTTCAAAGCGATACCAAACTTTAGCCGATAAGTATTTATCTTGCAACAAAAGTGAGCCAAAGAAACCGCACTGTATGCCAATAGAGCTACACTGTAGCACCAAACAACGGCATAAAGAAATATAATAATTCTAACGGCTCTGTACAGCATGAAATCCTCCCATCAATTTGAGAGATAATCCGCCGAGATCAAAAAGTCCATATCATCGAAGAACACAAATTCATAACTGTGATCTGAAGGCACAATTCTCTCTTAAGTCTTACTGGGAAAGCATTGAACTTCAGGCTTTTAAAATACATTTTTGCGACGAGTGGGAGTCGTACGCGTGCTGTCTATTTTTGTACTGCTCGTGTCTCATATTGCAAGTAGCCAAATCTAAGCGCTTTTTACAATACATTTTCAGGACGATATCGCGGAGCATTTTGGAGCATTCTAGAACTGTTCAAAGGAATAACAATACAATGCAACGAATATCAATGGAAATGCTTAATACTCCTTCTTATTAATGAATACCAACGATTTATTTCAATAAGGTCATTGACCCGTGGCACAAGGTCAAAATACCTCACATTGTTAACCTGAATAATTTACATTAAAAGACGGCCAACTGTTCCAAAAAAGAAAACAAATAAAAATTAACAAGTTCGAAATTACAAAACTGCTATCTAACCTCCACTTCGTCTAACGGAACAGTAAGAAACCGGCACCTCACTACACTGTATTTTTTAGAAAATTCCGCGCCATCTTTGATTGCGTGACAGAAATGCGATTGCGTGGTGTTGTGGGACGGCAGTCGTCCCTCCTCTGTGCGTGTTGTGAATGTTGCAAGGTTTATGCTAATTAATTCCTATTTTGATTGATATGACGTTATTGCAATTAGGTCTACTGGGAAAAATATTTTAAGTGATAATCAAGCTAAATAAACCCCGCTTTTTGAACAAAATTGCACTCATTGAAAATAATAATTGCCGTTATATTTGTGTTAAGTTTTTGGAATCAGCTGACATTGACTTAGGCCCCGTCCACACGAATACGATTGTAAACGCAAACGCTAGTAAACGCATATTTTTATCTCCGTCCACACGAAAACGATCATCGTTTACGTAGCGTTTTCACCCGTCCACACGAAAACGCTCGTAAACGCGTAAAACGATTTCATACACCGAACGCGCATGCGCTATCGATTTGAGCCTGCAAATAAACAAATAAACAAATATTTTTGGGTTGGGAATTTGAGAAATTCACTTAAAATCTAAAAAAATGTAAAGATGATAACATGAATCTTCTCTCTTTGCTCTCACGTCTGCATCTAAGTAAAGGTGCTTGTAGTTGTGGATAACAATCTTGAGAGGTTTAGTCTTCTTCTTTTGCAGTTTTCCTGTATATCGATTATTGCAAGATTTAATTGAATGCTCGCAATTATGCTTGAAATAAGCGCAAGCATGACACAGCTCAACACTCGTGTGTACGCCAACTTGGAAACGCACTCGATATAAGAGACTGGCGTTGACATCTGACGTCAGCGTTTTCACAGCGTTTACGAAAATATACGTTTACGGCCGTCCACATGAAGACGCATAAACGGCGTTTTCAAATTTATCCACTTTGGAGAGCGTTTTCGAATTTATGCGTTTACGGTGAGCGTTTTCATCGTCTTCGTGTGGACGGAAGGCTTAAACGCATAAAAAAGTTTGCGTTTACTAGCGTTTGCGTTTACAATCGTCTTCGTGTGGACGGGGCCTTAATACATACCCTTAACAAGTTTCAGCAAAATCGTTGGAGCGGAAGTGCGGTGCTGGTGGAGGTATTCTGGTATATTAGTGACGTGGGGGTACGAAAGACATTTTTATGTAAGAACTTTTCTGGAAGCCAAGCGATTTTTTTAAATGATTTTTTTACTTTACTTTTTATGTAAAGAAAAAAGGGACATTTTGGAATAAATTTTGGGCTGTATGACTTTATAGTATTTGGGTCTATAATGTTATCCAAATGAGACTTTTTTGGGTTCCACAAATTTGGCCTCTTTTGCACCTGTCAGTTCCTAATATATATGATTAGCCCGGCCCTCCTCCCCTTCCAAAGCATTTTAAAGTTCCTCCTGAAAAGCTGCTCACCTGCACCAATTGAAACCGTAGCGAAAACGCCTTCCTTCATTAAGTTGCCGGACTGATCATAAAGTGACGGCAGCGCTTCCTCTACTCTTTTGCGATAGTTTTCAGCAGCTGCGAAATCTCCGTTAAGATCCAGCTTTAACATTTTCAACTCAGTCTTTTCGTCTTCAGTTAGTTTGTATTTTCGCTTTCGAAATTCCTTGATCTATGTGAAAGTTTAAGAAGAAACATGAAAAATGTCAGTGAGGCTTAACAGCTTACTTCAATTCATAGACATCATACAGTAGTGCGAACATAAAGATGGTTGCTATCCGTGATAAACTACTCCATCTTCTAGACGTTGGAAGGAATGACAAAGGCGCATCTAAACCAGTCGCTTGACACTTTAATCGCCCCAATCATTCTTAATAACAAGTGGCCAATTCTGCGGCCTTTCAGTACCTTACACCAGGCCATACGGGAATCCGCAAAAATCTAGAGCAAAAATTCATCATTCAAATCGGCACTCTTTACCCTCGAACAAGAAAAGGAACAACGTTCTTTAGTTTTCAACAATTCAATATCACCTTGTCCAGGAGCATGTTATCCTTGTTAGGTTCATTGTGTTGTTTGCGTAATAGTAAGTCTAATTTCGAGCCTATTAACCCTCGGACGCACAAACGGGGGGTGGGGGGGGGGGGGGTGGGTGGGGAGTGATTGCCATCCCCCCTTAAGGTTTTTCTTCGATATTTTCAAGACCATTTAAGATTCGGTAGCACATACCGTTTTCAGTAGCTGTTCATTTATTTTTAAAACACATTTTGGTAAAGTTTGGCGACAACCGGTTGCTATGATAACGAGATATGACGTCATGGGTAACATGTGGTCAACCCATTCATACCAAAATATTGATCCCTGAGACTAGACATTTGCTCCGGGCGTATGGGATTGTACGGAAATGTTTCCGATATCAATACTATCTTACTTGCTTATGTAACCTTGAATCGCGGGGTTTCCTTGATATAGCCGTGATTTCCGCTTTCCTTCTGATTTCCCTCGTTCTCACCGCTAGGCCATGCACTGACAGACGAGCAAGCGAACATAAACACGATGCCGACCAAAGGAAGCCAAAGGTTTTCTCGCTCGAACCAAAGCAAATTTCCCACAAAAATGTTTACTATATTCTAGTTTTTCCAAAACCGAGTGTGGATGTTGACATTGCACCTGTAAAAACGAGTTAGATCAGGTTAGAACGCTTAACATCCACATTCACATCCACATCCACATCCACATCCTGCACATCCACTAACGTCATCTAAATGATCCAATGCGCCAAAGAACATCAGGATCAACCTACTGCCGTGTCAGATCACTTTGCTCTCACCGGACACTCCATTACCGACCTCCAAATCATCCCATTATAACTCATTAATTCTAATAGAGACATGATCCGTAAAGCGAGAGAATCATATTTAATCACTATAGCCGATACACTTGAACCTAATGGAATGAACCGACGCGACGAAATTTAATCTTCCACATATTGCATATTTATTGTTATTATCATTACTAGCCGTTTCTATTCAACCGTTACTTGTTTATTAGCTTATCGTGTGTCAGCATTTTATCTTAGCCCTTTTAAATATTGTAACCGTTTGTTTCCATCTTCACTTAGCTTTCCTAGCCCCTGATGAACGTTAGTTTTGTCTAACCGAAATATCGGGCATATATTATTAAAAGAAATCGATCGAATTTGCTGTCTGATCAGCCTTGCATGTTAATTTTTTTTTATTGAGTTCATTGCTGATCTGATCTGCTCAAAGATCCAGCTACATTTTGCTACTGTTTGTTCAAGTGGTCCTTGTATTTTTACAGAAGTTTATAGAACGCTTAAAGCGATGACCGCCTTATATGAAATTGCTCACTTCAAGGTCAAAATGACGGTACTTTTTTTAAAGTTATTAAAATATGTTAACGTTTCAAGATAGAATAATAACTATGGTACTGGAATCCGAGTGCGGATTTCAGAAAAGTAACTCAAAAATGCGAGAAATTTTGATTTTCCTTTCAAAAAATGACCTTTTTGGGAGCCTGGTGACGAGTGAAAATACTATATAGGCAAATGTCACCCAATTTTTTGCCATGTGAAGAAAAAATGCGTGATTTTGGATGACGTCACGGACCCCCTAGCAGCGCCCCAACCCATAATATTTACCTTATCTTGTAGAGCACATTGCGGGGTATCTATTAGATGTAAAATATTTACGAAATATTGCAACATCGCAAAAACTCGGGGGGGGGGGGGGGGTTGTTTGGGGTAAAAGTTTGCGTGTACGTCCGAGGGTTAAGTTACAGCCACAGCTTATTCGGTCGTTGAAGAATAAAAACTTGGCATTATGGGTATTTTTAACTTTTAAGATCATCACTGGTACTCTATGTTATCACAGCCCCAATATTTCCAACACATATATAGGGGTAAATGCACGTGTGACTGTAAGCTGTCTAGAACAACCAACGGCCTCCGCACTCATCATGCATAAATTAGTCATTTTTTAGTGCAACGTATTTTTGTAACCATTTTCTAATACAAACTACTCGCCTTCGTCTCTATCTTCTTTATTGTCGAGTCGATATTCTCAATGTTTTTCTCCATTTCGATAAGATAGCTTCCCATCTCCTTAAATTTTGGCGGTAAACTTATCGGGAATTTTGATTCCACCTGCTTCATTTCCCAGGGTGCTTTCGAAGGAGAACCGGTGAAACAATTTGGCATGGAGCCGTTGGTATACCGCAGGAAAATGAGGATTTCCTTTTCTCTGTAGTCTTCGATCCTTCCGTTAGAATACCTTCCGTTAGAATAAATTGTCCATTTTAGGTTTTACGCGCTCTATCCTGCAACAATAACGGTGAAATGTTTTACTAGTTATTGACTAAAAGCGACCCTAAAAGTTTAACAGAACTCTCTAGGACGTAGAGAGCCACAAATGCATTTGCTTCGGCTGGTCATATATTAGTTTTATGTAACGTGGCCACCACCTGGAGGGCAAACAAAAGCTTTAGAAGTGCGAGAAGATACCAAGCAAAATCCCATTGATAAAAAACTTTATGATTGGAATAAAAATTAGGTGGGTTAACCACACAGTTGTGTCATCCATAAATGTAATAACGACCATAAATGTAATACTCACCATAAAAGTAATAAAAATCAACCATAAATGCAATACCAACCATAAATGTAATAAGAATTAACCATAAATGTAATAAATGATGTACTAACCATAAATGTGATAAATGACTAACCATAAATGTAATAATCTGACTCACAATAAATTTAATACATTTTAACCACAAATGTATAACCTGAACCGTTTATATGGTTGGTGCACGCAAATTCAAAAGAATAGCTTCTAAGTAAATAAAAAGATTACCGAAAGTAAGCATCAACAGGGACACATGTCTTCGTTGGCAAAGTATGAGGAAAATTGTAAAGGACTACGGTAAATGTAGTGGACTTGTGTTAGCGTTAAAAGAGAACATAAACAGCAAAAACTGGATAAACGCTTGGATCAACCTCCTGTTTGCTGGAGTAGATACGTGGGTATAGGGAAATATATCGTTTGGAAAAAAAGGGAAGAAAATTAAACTGACAGATGGTAGCTATTACATAACTGACTATCTTTGAGCAAAGTTACCACTTGAGTATTGTGTGTGTTCGGTGTTGTTCAGTATGTGTAATGACTTAGACTTAATTCAAATGCAGACAGTGATGTAGACATTTCGGTGAGTCATTTATGACGTCCCCGCTGGTTTCGTGTTTCGCGGTCGTGACAGGATATCAAGTTCCGAGAGCACATGTGTGCCAAAAACAATATCGGAGGGATACCACATCGTGCAAGTTACATGAACCTTTCAGATCATTGTAAAATTCACAGAAAAATTACTTTCTAGAACACATCCAGAGTGTTACATGAATGTATCAGTCATCACGGTCAATGTACAGGAAAAGCACTGTCTCTCATGAATCTTTCTCTTTTGAAAACTGTTTCTCTTGGTCACAATCCGGGCATCTTTTAATTTGAACTCATGCCAGGCTCTTATACATTCAACCTTGAAGCGTAGACACCCATCCTGCCGGAATAACTACTGATCTACATTATATACGATATACTAGGCGCACAACCATTTTTTGCAACATAAAATTACTTTAACTGCTTTAATATTAGTAAAGAAGTATTTTTCGTTTGTCTCACGATGTAGTCACTTCCGATGTGGATCGCGACGTTTCGACTGCATACTGCTAGTCTTCTTCAGGCGATGGGGTCGATCGTGATCCTCATTGGTACACACGCAGAGTCAAAGAGGCGATCCACATAAGACTTAACCCTAACAACATCAACAGGGACAGTGGAATAGAAATTCCAGAAGCATGGATGCCCACGATCAAGAAACACAACAACAGGAGAGCCGTACGCCAGTCACAGCTGTTGAAAAACCAACCAATCACAGCAGAGCATCGTGCTTCATAAGGTGACGCGTAACCAGTCGACCCCATCGCCTAAAGAAGACTAACAGTATGCAGTCGAAACGTCGCGATCCACATCGGAAGTGACTACATCGTGAGACAAACGAAAAATACTTCTTTACTAGTGTGTTCACCACGATGAACAACAACAACCCTTTTTGCTTTAATATTCTAGTTTACTTGTCGTTTACTTGAAACGCACCTGGCAAGAGGCGGCTGTAAAATATGCACAATGTTAAGTCGAAAATATTTAGTATTTGACCGTACAATATCGACGTGCTATGCTGCAGCCGAGATATATCATGCCAAAGCGCCAGTTACATGCGTGAAGGCTGAGCAACTGAATACTTTTAATCTGAACTGAGGGATTTAATTGGTCGAGGGTAGTTGGTCACAATGAGCATCGATGTTTTCTTCATCATTCGTATTTAAAGATTTAAAGCACTCATGAATGTTCTTATACCGGTTTGCCTAAATTGATTATCTAAGCGTTCCACTCGATATAAAGCAAGTAACGACGGTTCCTGAGTGCGGTTTTAGGACGAATGGCGAAAAATATGGTCTCGCCACGTTATATTTAGCTGAATCGGAAACAGTCATCGCAGCCAGATATCATAGAATATTCTTTTGCTCCTTAGCTCACACTAACTTACTTTAGGATAGCTGGAGACGAGCAAGGGATTGATTGGAGAAGGGAAGATTACTTGTATTTCTTCCTAGAATGCTCTCGATGAAAGCATTCGGTTTTTCATGCATGTATGCTTGTTTTAATTATGTGTATATTACATTTAATGGCGAAGATAGGTGTTTTGTACAAGACCAAAACGCTGACCAAAATGATTTTTAAACTTAATATTTTTGACAAAATTTTATTGCAAAAGAAAGCTAAAAAGATTGTTATTTTACTGTGTAAAGTCATTGTAGGACGTCGAATGTTACGATAACAGAAGCGTGTAGAAAATGGTCCAAAATGACCAATATTCAATGGTCCATGGAAGCACCCGCGGACTCAAAAGGTTATTTTTCGTATTATCGAAATTTTGAAAAAAGTAAAATGAAAGCAAACCTTTTAATCCCATTTTCGAAAATAGGTTCTTTTGGTAAAATAAAAAGAAATTCGAAATTTTGCCTCTGTCCTCCATCGGATTCTCGATATTTACAGACATTCGCTCTTAAAATTCTGCGGATAGTGGTTATAATTCGTTTGCTGTCGGCTCCGCGCTCATTTTCAGGAAAATTTAGGCATGCTGTCCATACTTTTTGTTATTTCACATACGTTTAATTTTATTATGGTCACCCAGCTAGTTTAGCTTTTTAGTTATTTTCGGTAACCAGTTACTGTATGTATTTTTAATTTATATATTATGGATACAGCAGTTTGGTAGTGCACAAATGTGCGGTATTGCTCAACTCTGTGGACGGGAATGGGCTTGTTCATTTTTACCTTTTGTTTGACGATGCGAAGGCGACATGACAAAGAGTGAGTTGTGTTTTCTCTATTGCATCTAACAGTTTCATATTCAATGTTCGTAAGGAAACTCAAGACGACACTGCGAAAGTGTCTGACACCCTCGCGATGAATTCTATGATACCTTCTTGACGGAAACCCGCTAAAAACATGAACATGAAGAAGATTTAGACGAATCCGGAGACGAATACGTAGCGCTTGTTTAATAAAAAGTGAACACTGGACAGCGAAGGAAGAAATATAAGTGTGATAGGAATCCCAATTTATTTCACTTTCTTCGGTTGTTTGCTTTTTATGAATTTTTATTTCGTGAAGTTGAGGGAACAGAACAGCCACCTGAAACTTCGGGTGGAAAAATTCACCGCCGATAGAAGATGAAAACAATGCACGTTTCTTTCGAGTTTCGCCTGCGCTAGTGAATGTTTCTCGGGCGAAAATAACCTTAAAGCGATCACTGTTTCATTTAATTTTCTTTTCTCTGTTTCGAATAGGAATAAATATTAGATATAGTTTCGTGTGTCTCATTGAGAGATGTTTTATGAAATAGCTGCGTTATGCGTTTCTGGAAAGGTTTCAAATTGCTTTTTACATTATACAAATTGCAACATTTTTACTTCAACTGAAAAATACATATCAAAGGGCTCAATTTGTTTCTCTCCTAAATTATCACTTATGTCGATAACTCTTACAAACATCATGTATATACATGCCACAAAACCGTGGAATTGAAGTTTGGCAAGATACATTGTCTGGTAAAATCGATATTGCCATGACGACGATAAACAAGAAACTTAGAAATCAGTAAAAGTGAAATTTAGCGCGTTTAAGGCCCGGTTCAAACGTCGAACTTCACATGTGCCGAACCTAATGCAAATGAGCAAAATCTATTGTTCTTGCTAATTTGTATTAGGTTCGGCACATGTGAAGTTCGACGTTTGAACTGGGCCTAAGATGAAAACGAAAGTGCATATGTTGTTAAGTATTGCTTTATATGGCCCCAAAAATGATCTTCAGTCGCAAATTTGTTCTCAATCTATTATGCATCAAGGTTATACTTATAGCCTTTAAACGTACAAATATATTGCTATAATGCAAAATGTAGGTTAGCCGGCGACTAAAGCGCCAGTTACTGAGGCATAATATGAATAACGATTTCGGAGAACTGTGTCGAACGATAGTACGAGTCTCGCACAAGGATTACTTCCCTTTCATCCACATTTAAAAACTACTAATCACTGATCTGATAATTATACCGGCTCAACACGAAAGTGTGTTTTTTTGGCAGCCAAACCGTATTAAACATATGCATAAAGAAGCGACCGAATGATGTTTCAGAACTTATTTTCCACCTAGCTCGGTTTTCTTTGTTCTTTTCAGGGGAATATATCACATAACCCCGTTCATTACAGTGCCTGAAAAGCTGGGTGCGGCTTTGATTGTAACAGGGGAGAGGCGGGGCTGAAAACAATAGCAAAACAAAGGATTATATATTCCCCTCAACATATTCCTCTCAACATATTCCCCCCAAACATATTCCCCTCAACATATTCCCCTCGACTTATTCCTCACACAATAGAATAACACAAACGGGAAGACAAAATAGGGCGTAACAAGGAAAACGCTCTAGCATCGGTCAATATTTTTTGTTTACAAAAAAAGACAACTTCATCAATCATATTCCTACGTAATTAACTTGCCGGTCGCGACCACAAAGCGAAATGTTAATAACATTTTTCGATGGTATCGTACCTCGATTCAGGTTTCGGGTCTTTAATAATGTATGACGCCTCGTTTTACGCTTGAACCTGAATATGTTTCTGCCGCTTTCCCTTGGAAAACACACCGCTACCACTCCATTGATCTTCGAAAGATGAAGGCGAGCAGTTGGGCCATGGCGAGACCACGAGTACTCTTCATACATTTTCTTCTCTTTCTCTCCTCATAACGAAGCAACGTGCTCAATGCAAATTTGGCAAAAGCAAAACATGTTTACCGTCTCGCTTCGTAATGTGCCGTGATCCCAATGCGGCCTTGCTTTTTGCATTTGAATTGAACGGAATGTTACTCTCCGAAAAGTTAATAGTTTCTTTGTTTTAGAAAACCTCACAAGATGGAAAATAAGCATGTTATTGACCAGTCCCTCGGGGATATGTGATATATTCCCCTCGTGGTGTTCCCTCGGGCTACGCCCTCGGGTACGCCACGAGGGGAATATATCACATATCCCCTCGCTCCTGGTCAATAACCCTTACTTATTTTCCACATGGCTCGGTTTTCTTTGTTCTCGCAGGGGATTATATCGAATATTCCCCGCCAATAATAAACTGTCTGAAAAGCTGGTGGCGGCTTTTGATTGTAACAGGGGAGTGCGGGGCTGAGTTATTCCCCTGCAGTTATTCCCCTCTAGTTATTCCCCTGCAGTTATTCCCCTCCAGTTATTCCCCTCGGCTTATTTCCCTAATAATAGAATAACATAAACGGGTAGTTTCTTGGTGTTGCGGATGGTGTGATCACCAAATGACGTAAAACAAAAGATTCAAAAGACGCTGAACAATACCCACACCACAACACAAAAGCTAACCAACAATGACTTCCGCAACACCAAGAAACACCCCATAAACGGGAAGACAAAATAGCTAAGGGCATAACAAGGAAACCACTCTAGCATCGGTCAATATTTTTTGTTTACATAAAAAGACAACTTCATCAATCTTACTCCTACAAACAACAACAACAACAAACGTAATTAACTTGCCGGTCGCGACCAAAAAGCGAAATGTTAATAACATTATTCGATGGTATCGTACCTCGATTCAGGTTTCGAGTATTCAGTAATGTATGACGCCTCGTTTTACGCTTGAACCTGAATATGTTTCCGCCGGTTTCCCTTGGAAAACACACCGCAACCACTCCACTGTGCTTCGAAAGATGAAGGCGAGCAGTTGGGCCATGACGAGACCACGAGTACTGTTCATACATTTTCTTCTCTCTTTTCTTCTCTCGAAGCAGCGTGCTCAATGCAAATTTGGCAAAAGCAAAACATGTTTACCCTCTCGCTTCGTAATGTGCCGTGATCCCAATGCGGCCTTGCGGAATCATACTTTTTTGCATTTGAATTGAACGGAATGTTATTCTTCGATAAATTTAATAGTTTCTTTGTTTTAGAAAACCTCACCAATGTGTAAAATAAGCATTTTATCGGCCTTTCACTCGGGGATATCAGATTTATTCACCTCTGGTAATAAATCTGATATCCCCTCGTTTCAGGCCGATAACCCTTACTAAGCTGAGTGTTTTAATTTCGCAAGTATACGAATCTCAAAAAGGGAATGATTTCTTCTTCATTCGCATTTCAAACTTGAGGCAATAATCAGTGATATTATACCAACTCACCTTGGAAGATTAAAAGATTGTTGTAGATTATCCCAATTTCTCTTAAGGATAGAAGGCAAGTGAACGTGGCTCCTGGTCAGTTGCTCAGATCAAGTAAAAAGAAAAGTGTATTGATATCGCCAACCGATCCAGTAAAGTCAACTTTCAGTCACACCCTATTCTGAATAGCCTGTAATCGAGTCGAATAAAAACTAGTTTGGCAGGTTTTGACTCATCAGTATGCATCGTATGCACGATCAAGTGCAATGACTGATAACTACGACGGCGCGAAATGTGTGTCAGGGCCCGGTTGTTTTGAAAGCCGGATTGGAACTTAACCGAGGATTTAATTTCTCTTGTTAGTAATGTTTCAAAAACTAATTTTAAGCTATACGCGAAAATAAGTTAATGTCGAAACTAAAAATCGAAGATAATTTAGGAGAATTGGGAAAGAAACTTGATCGATTACTTGTGCTTGTTCTAAAATAGTCTAAAAATATATCCCGCTTTCTCGGAATTTCTCTGCAAGCTTATGTAATATGCATAAACTGTGCTTATTTACGCGCGCTTATTGGCTAATCATTTATTGTCAATGAGTACACACGGATGAAAACACGGAAAACTGACACAATCGGCGAAAGGTTTGGCAAACGTTGGTCACAATGAGCATCGATGTTTTCTTCATCATTCGTATTTAAAAATTTAAAGCACTCATAAATGTTCTTATACCGGCTTACCTAAATTGATTATCTAAGCGTTCCACTCGATATAAAGCAAGTAACGACGGTTCCTGAGTGCGATTTTAGGACGAATGGCGAAAAATATGGTCTGACCACGTTATAAGCTGAATCGGAAACAGTCGTCGCAGCCAAATATCATAGAATATTCTTTTGCTCCTTAGCTCAAACTTACTTACTTTAGGATAGCTGGAGACGAGCAAGGGATTGATTAGAGAACGGAGGATTACTTGTATTTCTTCCTAGAATGCTCTCGATGAAAGCATTCGGTTTTTCATGCATGTATGCTTGTTTTAATTATATGTATATTACATTTAATGGCGAAGATAGGTGTTTTGTACAAGACCAAAATGCTGACCAAAATGATTTTTAAACTTAATATTTTTGACAAAATGTTATTGCAAAAGAAAGCTAAAAAGATTGTTAATTTACTGTGTAAAGGCATTGTAGGACGTCGAATGTTACGATAACAGAAGCGTGTAGAAAATGGTCCAAAATGGCCAATATTCAATGGTCCATGAAAGTGCCCGCGGACTCAAAAGGTTATTTTTCGTATTATCGAAATTTTGAAAAAAGTAAAATGAAAGCGAACCTTTTAATCCCAATTTCGAAAATAGGTTCTTTTGGTAAAATAAAAAGAAATTCGAAATTTTGCCTCTGTCCTCGATGGATTCTCGATATTTACAAACATTCGCTCTTAAAATTCTGCGGATAGGGGTTATAATTCGTTTGCTGTCGGCTTCGCGCTCATTTTCAGGAAAATTTAAGCATGCTGTCCATACGTTTTGTTATTTCACATACGTTTAATTTTATTATGGTCACCTAGCTAGTTAAGCTTTTTAGTTATTTTGGGTAACCAGTTACTGCATATATTTTTAATTTATATATTATGGATACAGCAGTTTGGTAGTGCACAAATGTGCAGTATAGCGCAACTCTGGGGACGGGAATGGGCTTGTTCATTTTAACCTGTTGTTTGACGATGTGAAGGCGACATGACAAAGTGTGAGTTGTGTTTTCTCTGTTGCATCTAACAGTCTCATATTCAATGTTCGTAAGGAAACTCAATACGACACTGCGAAAGTGTCTGACACTCTCGCGATGAATTCTACGATATACCTTATGGACGGAAACCCGCTAAAACATGAACATGAAGAAGATTTAGACGAATCCGGAGACGAATAAGTAGCGCTTGTTTAATAAAAAGTGAACACTGGACAGCGAAGGAAGAAATATAAGTGTCATAGGAATCCCAATTTATTTCACTTTCTTCGGTTGTTTGTTTTTTATGACTTTTTATTTCGTGAAGTTGAAGGAACAGAACAGCCACCTGAAACTTCGGGTGCAAAAATCCACCGCCGATAGAAGATGTAAACAATGCACGTTTCTTTCGAGTTTCGCCTGCGCTAGTGAATGTTTCTCGGGCGAAAATAACCTTAAAGCGATCACTGTTTCATTTAATTTTCTTTTCTATGTTTCGAATAAGAATAAATATTAGATATATATAGTTTCGTGTGTCTCATTGCGAAATGTCTTATAAAATAGCTGCGTTATGCTTTACTGGAAAGGTTTCACATTGCTTTTTACATTATACAAATTGCAACATTTTTACTTCAACTGAAAAAATATATTTCAAAGGGCTCAATTTGTTTCTCTCCTCCTAAATTGTCACTTATGTTGATAACTCTTACAAACATAATGTAGATACATGCCACAAAACTGTGGTAGACTTAAGCTGAGTGTGATCGACTTTAAGTTTTGTGAGCTGAATAAATAAACATAAAATTGCCTTTCCTTCTCCATCTTCCGTACTAAACTAGCATAGGACTGAGGTGAACGTTTTCTTTTTTCAGCACCTTTAAACTGGCTTTCTTGCGATCGGTGACTACGGCGGCTACAGTGATTACAAGTTTTTTCTCGATCGGCGAATGTGACGTTGCGTTTTTCCTTGGTCATGCGACGGGAAGGAAGTGGGACTTTAAATGAACCGTTCTGCGCGGATAACTTCGACAACTATACAGGGACAAGCTATAATAGCCCAGAGAGACACGCTTGCTGCGATAAAAAGGCTTGCTACAAACTCGGAACACGAGATCTCTAACTTCAGGTTTACAGAGCTTCAGCCAGAAATAACTGAACCGCCAACACAAATTGTTTCAACAAGCTAAGATCACTAGTAAAGCATGATCAGTATCAGAGCCAGAAAATTAACCAAATGTATATATATATATAACTTATCTAACTTAATACATATAGTACAGCATACGAGGTTTTCTACGGTATTCGAAGTATGTATGGCGTGGCATTCAACAATATTTTGGAACAAAAGATCGACTGAAATATTCCAGTTTACTTGGCGTTTACTTGAAATGCACCTCGCGAGAGCCGGCTGTGAAATAAAATATTTAGTATTTCACCGTACAAATATCGACATGCTATGCTGCAGCAGATAAATTATGCCAAAACGCCAGTTACATGAGCGAAGAAGCGACTAAAACCGGTCTGCCGAATACTTAATAGATGAGGGGTAAAGTTTATTTGCGCAAGGGCCGTCTGATAATGTTTTCTTCCTCAATTGCATTTCAGTCGCACTCAGTATGTTCTTATAACAGCTTACCTTATTAATTATCCAAGTGTGTTACTAGATATAAAGTAACGACGGCTCCTATGTTTTGTTTTAGGACTAGACTGCTAGCAATCCCTCTTTGGGTTGTTGCTGGAAAGCGAGCGAAAGTAATGCGAGCCGAGTGGGCGCTGGACAGTCGAGTGCTGGATAGCCGAGCGGGCGAGCCAATCATAAGCGAAAGTAATGCGAGCCGAGTGGGCGCTGGACAGTCGAGCGCTGGATAGCCGAGCGGGCGAGCCAATTATGAGCGAAAGTAATGCGAGCCGAGTGGGCGCTGGTTCCCCTTCGCTGGTCTCGCCGAGCTTCTTTTCGTGATTAACTCGGCCACTGGACTGGACTAAAGTAATTTCACAAAACCAATGTTAGTCTCTCGATCAATTTATTTTACCAGTACACAAAGAATAAGGTTTGAAATGTTTATTTGAAATCAAACATACAGAATTTTATTATTCTTGAAATTCAAAATATATATGCCATATACCATATTAAAAGATGTCTATGTGGAATTTTCAATACGAAATCTTAAACGCGCAAAATTTCACTTTTATTGATTTCGAAGTTTCTTGTTTATCGTCGCCATTGTAAGATCGATTTTACCAGAAAATATATCTTGTCAAACTTCAATGCAAAACCATTTTTTATGCTTCTTTCTTAAGTCTCGTCACATGACAGTCTATAACTTGTGTCATTTGCTTATTTCTAAAATTGTCTCAAGAAAACATCTCGCTTTCTCGGAATTTCTATGCATGCTTATTGAATATGTATATACTGTGCGAATTCTCACGCGCTTATTGGCTAATTTTATTGTCAATAAAAGTACAGTCGGGTAAAAACACGGAAAGCTGACGCCATTGGCGTAAGTTTTGGCGAACGTTTCAGCTGCCTCGCTGAACATAACATATGCCAAGAGAGCTAGCATAACGTATAACGAAGGCATAGACAAACAATAATTCTATAAATGGTTACGCAGCATGAAAACCTCCTCAGTGTCGCTTAAGGACGTTCGCGCGAAAATCTTCTACAAGACAGATTTTTTCAAACTTATGCCACGGTCTGATAATGAGTTGCTGATAATTAGGTACAGTGAGTAGCCAGCCCATCAATAATGAAAAGTTCAATGTTCCAATCAGCGCAGAAAATGAAAAGGATTTTCAAACCTTCAAGACCCATTTTACAAAATTTATAGCTATTAATAAAATCGCCATGGGCAAAATCCTTGGAGAAAATGAATTTCTCTCAAGTAAATAAAGACGCTATAGGCCAGAAATAGGATGTATGCTGAAAAAATTTCCACAGACTCCATGTGATTCGGGAAATGACAAAAACAAGCTAGATGATTAGGGAGCTTAGGAAAAAATATCCCGTGATTCGGGATCCAGACCCCTCCCCTCCTCCAGACCCTGGTAGATGTTAATAATATAAAACGTCAGGAATATTAAGTACTCTAACAGAAAGGAAAGTTAAAAAAAAGCAAAGTTTTATCACTATCCAAGCGTATTCAGCGTCTTGGATACTCAAAATATTGGTAGCTATGAAAAAGCACTGCCGAAATTAATATAATAATAACAAAGCCAGAAATATTTAATATCATCTTGCAATTTAGAATCTTTGAAAATGAAGATCTCACCTGTGTCAGATGAGAAAACTCGAGTATTTATACATGTTCAGCAGGGACAATTTTTATAAGAAGTATTAGTATATATCAGAAGACTTGCCCACCGTGACTAAGCTACTAGTATTCAGTGTTGGTTTGATAACATGCATTGTTTCGTCGTGTTGACCGTTCTCCTCTCGCAGACCTTCGTGTTTGCTGAAGATCACTTTACTATGGCTTTGGTATGGCTTTCATTTGTTTGCGCTAGTATTTTTAGAAAACATCAATGCTCTCCTCTGCTATGCGTAGATAGCCTCTTTCAGTACGACTACTATTACGGCTAATATATATAGATAGGCTTAGCCTAACAGCGGAGCTCTCTGAACAGAAACGCTGTTGATAAGCTTAACTTAGGTGAAAGGTCGGAAGCACAAGAAAAATTAGAATTACGATTGACGACCAGGCTATTTTTCAATTTTAGCAATTCTCAAAAACAGTAAGCTTATTAAGTAAGCGGTGGGGGGGGGGGGGGGGGGGGTACTTCCATACTCCCATACTCCCATATATGAGCTATATAGGTATGTGCCGCTGTGAAGGGTATGGTTTTCAGGCAGTTTAGTCTGGGATAGGGTATAGTAATCAGAGATTTTTGGTCTAGAATAGGGTATCATTTTCCGCAAAACTGATCAGTTGCATGAAGAATTTAGACTAGAGACACTAGACGAGGTTTACTGGCAAATGGCATTTAATAATGGGTAAGGTGTGCTGTACGACATTTTTACTGACCCCTGGTATCCTAGACTGTGATAGTGAATGAGTTTCTGCAAAATAGCGAGTCTAGAAAAGGTCTAGGATAGGGTAGGATTTTTCGGTGTTTAGTCTAGAATAGGGTTGCAAAATGCAGCTAAAATGGTATAGTATAGGTTAAGGGTCTCAGAGTCCCAGCGGTACACCCCCGCCCAAAAATGTGCAAAGTACCCCCCCACCGGTCAATTGCAACTGTGTTGTGATGTCATTCCTTATGTCCCTTACAGTGGCCCGAGAGTTCTCGGTGCCATTGTGAAAAGTTGCTTTGTTTCGAACAACCCATATACCATAAAGTATGGTCTTAATGAAAAAGAGTGCTCGCATGTCATTCTCGTCGTCAGCAGAAGTCCATTAGGTAAAAGAAAATAGTCTTAACATTGACTAAAAACTTAGTATTGAGTAGTGCCGATAGGGTGAGAGTGAAAACACCCCACACCCTTCCACAGGTTCAAATTTTAAACCAGCTTGGAAAGGCATGGTAACCAGTTATCTGGTTCCACATTTGCAGTACCATTGCTAAACCAGACACCCAAGATTCGCATTCTTGACACCCATGTCAGGCCATAAGGAGTGTCCGGACGTGAGCACCAAGCTCCTAACTTCATGGCTTCTGTACTCTTTGCCACATTTAATTTAGTCCCTGTACCTGTCTGGTATTTGTGAAGTAAGGTAAACAATTTGTCTAGAGAAAAAAATATCGTTTATAAAACATGTGGAGTCATCCGCATTCATTGGTGAATTTTAAAACGCTTTCCTCAGGCTTCTGGAAGGAGAAAACCTTCAATAGTATCATCCTTTCTTATACTGGTAGCCAAAACGTCTGCGCATAAAACGTACAAAAGTGGAGACCGGGGATCTCCCTGCCTCACCCCCCACTCGAGTGGAATTTCTTTAGTCAAAAAACCATTAACTATAATTTTCATATTTGCTTGACAGTATAATGTAGAAATCGACGCTGGAAATTAGGGCAAAATCCAAAACGACTTAAAACATTGGTAAAAAGTTTACCAATGTTTTTCTACCCTGTCAAAGGCTTTCTCTTGATCAATATTCAGCGAGATACTTGGTAATATTTATATAATCTAGAGTGTCACACAAGAGAAATAAATTCTCAAAAATCGTCCTACCTGGGACGGAACAAGTTTGATCTTCTTGAAATAATCGAGGGTAACACTTTTGAAAGTCTGTTAGAGCTTTTGAACAAATTTTGTAATCAACATTGAGTAGCGAAATGGCCGGGCCACCAATTTTTGAGGTTTTTGTTATCATCTTTCTTGTAAAGTAATCTAGTCACGCTTCCTTCCATTGAATCACTGAGAGAATTATTTTCCAAACTAAATTTATAATTTCGAACAGAATAGGGCCCAAAAGATCCCAGAATTTAGCGTAAAATTCTTGAGGTAATCCGTCTGAACCGGGGGTTTTCCCTGAAGAAAGTCCACGCATTGCGTGGGTATTATTTCAGCCAAAGATAAAAATCCTTCGCAGGATAAAATTTCGTTCTCACTTAATCTGTTTTCAAGTTTGTTCAAAAATTCGGTTTGGAATGTTAAATTAACAGGTTCTTGCAAGTACAAATTACGGTAAAAATCGAAATGAGCTGGAGAAAAGGAACAAGCTTAACTAAGGTGAAACTTAACTAAGGTGAAAAGATTAAGATTGACGACCGGGCTATTTTTCAATTTTAGCAATTCTCAAAAAACAGTATTACCCGACAGTCTGCACAGTACAAAGTTCACAAAAACAACTTTTCTCTGTCTAGAATAACTAGTACGACTACTTTCCGAATAAAATACAGTTTGTGTTTGTCAAAAATTGCCCGAGAAACTGATTTGGAAATCAAAATTGCAAAAATACACAAACATATTTGCATAAGGCGACGCGAGTGAAGCCTGACAGAAAATCTAAGTCTTGTTTTGTTTACATAAAATCGCTTTTCAATCTATGTAATGAATGAAGAAACACATAAAAATGGACAACACAATCTTCTTTCGAAAAATGTTATTCAAATCTCCATTAGTTTATGTTTAAAAACACGTATACCATTAATAGCGCATCAAGGCAGAGCTGTCCTCGATGAAATTCAAGATAACAAACACGACTTAATTTGAGCGCGTTTCATAAACATGTCTTCAAAATTTAAGAGGACACAAAGGAAAAGTCAATCAAAAATTGATATCAACATAAATTCCCATCGAAAAATGTGATTTATTTTACCTTTAAGTCACTGGACCGCTTGGAAATTCGTTAAAACTCCGCTTCTTCGGTTCTGAAATCTGAAATCCGTAATAAAAACAAGACATCTTCCCGCATTGCTCCTGCATTGATAAAAACGTATGAGGGTTCCTCGAAGCAAGATTTTATCCCCGAAAGTTCTTCCTTTTCCACTGAAGCGGCTTCTGAGTATCCCTTAATTAATTAATTATCCCTGTCTTGAGTAGCAAACCACGAAAAAATGCAGGGAAATAACGACTTTACTGCTCCGCTAAACACTGCGAAAGATCCAACTTTTAAAGTGTTTACCGAGCTGACGGCTGTGTAGCCAACATATAACCTAAAAAATTGCACAATATAGAACAGTAAACTAATGATATTAAGCTTTTAAACTAAGGCGAAAAGGTCGGAAGCACAATAATTAAACTCAAAAGAGTTTAGTTGTAAACAAATGCTTCGACGAGCTACTAGCTTCAATTTAAAACGAAATCAGGTTTAAAAATAAGCACTTAGCTCTATATTCCTCCAAAAACGCTTGATTTGCAGAGTTACGCAGCCTCAAATGCGGTCTTGACCACTGTTTGAAAAATGTGAAACCTGTCTTGACTAGCAAACCGCGAAAATATGCAGGGAAATACTTTAAAACGGTTTTCTCCGCTAAACACAGCTCCAACTGACGTGTTTACCGAGCTCACGTCACATTGGCCATGTAGCCTCGCGAAAAACACAGCCTCGCTTTGGTTTCAAATTGCCCAACACGGGGGGCGGGCGCGTTCGGGCGCCACACACACGCGCCCGCGAAACATTCCGCTAGCCATGACCATGAAAAATGCGGGCATCGGTTCTATGAGTATGGAGCTGCGCAGCCGGGCCTTCGGCCCGGCGAGAGCTCCGCTAAAACTAAGTAAACCTCATTGCAAAATGGAAATTATCTCAAATTCAGTCTTTTGAGCCACATCATTTTCTTATTGCAACATATAAAAGTCTTTTCCTATTTTATAATAGAATGCATGTTTAGGTATAACAATTAGCAAATTTGTGAATTAACTCGGAGCCTTTTTCTCGTTCTTTTTGTGCAGAACTATGATTCACTGAAATACTATCATTATCCTGAGAACAGAGCGTTTTCAGACTCAAATCGCCAAAATATAAGAACGTCCATGCAGTCCCTCCTCAGGCTTATGCAATTTAAATTGTCTGTTTCTGCTCTGTATATAAAAATATTAAACATTGTGTTCCTGTAAGTGGCTGTAAATCATGCGATGCGTGTACTGCGCATTTAAGTATCTTAGCAAAAAAACTGGGAGCACAGATATTGGTCTAAAGTTCGGTGGATCCGTTTTGAAGAAAGTTTTGTGCACAAGTGTAACAACGAAATGTTTCCATTTAGTTGGTATATACCCTGGGGGGACTCCCATATAAAAATGTCGGGGGTGCTCGTCGTACTTTTTAGGGGTCAAATTTTGTAGATTGGTACCGCTTAGGGTGCTAAAATCTAAAATAACCACCATTAGAATAATCGCGATACCTTTTAGGAGTATAGAGGTTTTGCACGGCAGCCATGTTGCATGGCAGGAACAATAGATTCTTTTCCCTATTGGAAAGAATGTTCTTTCTAATGCAAAACATTTTCATTGTTCCTGCCATGCAACATGGCTGCCGTGCAAAACCTCTATTGAGCTGAAAAATATGACATTCTGGTACCTTTTAGGGTATTGAACCGAAAGAATTTGACATGAGCTAGCACTTGTCAGTTAACTGGTTTTTATTGTTGTCTCATTCATGACTCATCGATCAAAGAGTGTAGTACATTCACGTCTTCATAACTTCACGGTCAATTGGTACCTCTTGGGGGAAAAAACCATTTGAGCCACGCCCATCAAACGAGATTCTGGTACAGTAAGGATCAAGTTTTTGGAAAATTTTCGACGAGTAGCCCCCGAGAAGTAAAACATGTATATTGCACATAACATTACTCCTTCCGCGGGAATTCTTGAACAAGTTCCATTACCTGTCTCCGACACGTGCAGGAAATAACTACATGGAGGCAGCCATTAAAAAATTTCAAAGTTTTACTGGCCTGCCCGTGACTGGCCAATTGGATAGGGCTACCATCGAGCAAATGAAAAAACCGCGTTGTGGTATGCCCGATGACGGAAACATGGGAGGCCGCGTAAAGCGGTATGATACTGCGTCCAAGTGGAGCCGAAATCGACTGACTTACTTTGTAACGAAATATGACGCCGATTTGACTAAATCCAGTCAAGACGACGTGTTCTCTAGAGCTCTGAAGTTTTGGTCTGATGTATCCAGAGTGTCGTTTTCCAAAGCGACCAGTGGACTATATCTCACCCCCAAATTGCACTAGGATGCTGATTCTTGGCAAGCGGGCATTTTTATTTTCGTTATGTCCTTTCTGAATATCTAATCAAATCCCATAATTTCACAAATTTTATGACGTCACATTTTGGTAGTCTATTCGCATCAGGTTGTCTTGTGGGTGTGGCTCAAATTCGTTTTAACCCTAAGAGGAACCAATTCTACAACAACCTATGACCTATTCTGTCAAAAAAATGGTACCACCGACGATAATTCTAACGGTGGTTATTTGATATTTTAGTTCCCTTAGCGGTTATACCAATCTACACATGTTCCCTAAAAGGTACGATGACCACCCCCGTCATTTCTATATGGGAGTCCGAACTCTCCGTGTCACGTTGTTGACCACCCAAAATTATAAGTCAAGATGGTCGGAATGAACTTGTACTAAGCTCAAAGTACAAAGTATCTATCAGCTCAAATAGTGGCTTTCTGGAAAAGTGGTCGTTTGGGAGGAGCGATCGTTACAAGAATGGTCGCACACTTTTACAGTGATGTAACTCGAACTGTCGATATCTCGAACAATTTTCCCGTTTCGAGGCCGTATTGAGTGTGAACTAAAATTTAGACTTCGACCTTTATGTATGTATCTTATTGACCAAGTGCGACGGCTGTACTTGGAGAATATCGACCCGAGATTTTTACAGTACGTACAAAAAAGACCGAAGGTCGATATTATCCCAGTACGGTCCCGAGCAAGTTTGGTTAACAAGAGATTTATTACACGACTTATTGCACAACTAAATATCGCGCGGGATCATTCGGGGCAATGCCCCATCCAATACTTAGAGAATATTTGACCGGCAATAGAGCATTCTGATTGGTTGATTTTAGTTATTGGCCTTCTGACTGTATTAGTCGTGCAATAAAATTGCGAGCGCCGAGCGAACGAGCGAACGAGTTTGCGGGAATCATTTTAGAAAATAAAGATAAACAACCTAACATTGACAAACTGCTGCAAAATGTTTTTGCGTGGGGAATAATTAAAACCTTAACTTTTTATGTGAATAAATTATGTAACGGGAAAGGCTCACACAAAAATTCTCTTCAGCTTAAATCATCGCTGGAATCTTTTAATATTAACACAAAACAACAAACAGCCGTTATTCAGCAAATTTTAGAGAATCGAGCTCGGGGATAATCGCAAAATAGAGCACAATAACCTCACATAAAGTCAAATATAAAATTACTAGGCACAGTTTACAAAGCTAACCTTTTTCAAATTTGAAATGTCTTCGAAACTGCTGAAAATTAAAACTAACAACCCCCACTAATTTCATTCAAACGTGACAAAAATATAGGCAACTTTCTAGTTACGAGTACACTGAAATCTGACGATGAACCGGGAACTTTTAAATGCGCACGCACACGATGCAACACTTGTCCTTTCATTCACAACGCCAACAAAATAACGGGACCTAAACGATCTATTAAAATCACTGATCGTTTCACATGCACCTCCGTAAATGTTATCTACTGCATAACATGTACTTTTTGCAAAAAGATATACATTGGCGAAACAGGGAGGAGACTGGGCGACCGTTTTCGAAAACATCTCCGAGACGTTGAAAAAAATGACAAAGACGCATCCAAACCAGTCGCGCGTCATTTCAATCTTGCTAACCATTCTAAGCAACACATGACAATCTGTGGCGTTTCCCTACACCAGGGCAACACAGAAAGCCGTAAAAACTTAGAACAAAAAATCATCTTTCGAATCGGCACTCTCAAACCCCACGGAATTAACGAACGCTTTTCATTCAACTAATTTACATTTGTTTTTCGCGTCACAAAATTTCCACCAATGGCGGAGCTCCTCCTACTATATAAAACCACACACTACCCACAATCCCTTGATTCGCTCCGACGAAGGGCTAGCGCTCGAAACGTCAGCTTTCTCGAATCTTTTTACGGTGGCTAATTTACCTTATCGACTCAGTCGATAAAACCAAATTCTTGTGCTTCACCCCCACCGACGCAGCACCACAGTTTCTCTAGAAACTAACCCCATTCACTCGCAGGTAGGAGCTCGCATGCTTAGTTGTTGCTGTCAGCATACCCTAAAAGATATCAGAAAAACTCTCACTTATCATTTACGATTCAAACACACTAATTGGCATCAAACCACGAATTTTAACGATCACCCCCGTCATTTTTATATGGGAGACCCCAGGGGTTAATTTCTACAGTCAACGCAAGACAAACCCAACTCCATACCTGTATGGGAACATGTCATTTGGTAAGCCACATAAGTCCAAATGCGAAATGATAAAAACACCTTATTTTCACGTCTTTTCCCCCAAACTAAATTAGAATTTTGATTCTTAAATTTACAGGCAAAAAATAATAAAGCTACCGCAATGAGGGTAAGTATGTACCTAATGTTGGCGAAGTTTAACAAATAAAAGAAAAACTAAACCCAGGTTGCACGGACATAGCCTGCTAGCAGTCCCTCTCTTAGTAGTCGAGCGGGTGAGCAAATTACACGGCGATCGACCGAGCGAGCGAAAGTAATGCAAGCCGAGGGGGCGCTGGGGAAAGGCGTCTCCCGCCTCTCCCCAGTTTCCCCTCGGCTCGTTTGCTCGCCGAGTTTGTTTTCGTGATCAGCTCGCTCGACTGACTGAAAAGGAACGGCTAGCAGTTTAGCACGGAGAAAGATACAAAATTCACCATGAATCGGAATGCCCTGACCTTGAACATACTAGAATCGAATCGGAGACGCTAGACCAGATTGCCAGACAGTCCTTTTGTTATGCACGAATCCTTCGAAAATGGTGAAGAGAAGGGGAAATGCAAAGATGACCGAAATGGTCTCCCGAGGAACGAAATGTGAGCTTCGCGCGCTCACCCACAAGTATTAGCGCTTCACACCTCCCCCAACAAGCTTCATAGGCAAAAATCAACTGTTTTTTTTAACTAACGATCAGAGTTCAAACTAAATGAGAGTGATACTGGGCGTCTTTTATAGCTTATAACATTTTCATTTGTTTCAGCCCCAAAGTGCTGAATCAGCTCTAAGTCCTTAAAGCTAATTAAGCCCTTCATGGGGCCATTTTGGACATTCGTGGGCCTGATTCAGCCCACATTGTTGCACTGTTTTGGTGCTATTGGGCCAAAACAACTCCATTTCAGGTCCAAAACAGCTCCCTGTTTGGTCCAAACAGCTCCATTTTACAAGGGCTAAATCAGCCCCAAAAATAGCACTGTATTTTACTCACCGAAACAGCTCCAATTTTTGGGCTAAAACAGAACTTTTGAATTTACCGTGTATACCAACTGTAACCTTATCTCATCTTTATACTAACTAAAGATAATTGTCTATCTTAGATGAAAAAATATGACTACATGATAACATCCAGGGTGGAATGATAAAGGTAATAATAATGTAAAATTAAATATTATTATATTTATTTTAATTGTCTAAAAGGTCTGAATTTCATGAATTTCAGTTTGTTTGTGTTACATGATTGCATGACATTCTCGCGTAGCACTGGGGCTGGCATTTTAAATCTTGGCGCATGCTCTTTCTTTGCCCTCTTTCGAACGATTCCGTGGCCGTGGACATCGTTCGACTGAGCTCGGAGCAAAACGTGGTGGTAGAATCACGAAATCTGAGGCGGGATGATGGCAAAAAAATTTAGTTTTCGACTGTTTGCAAAGTGTCACAAACTTCACACTTTGCCCCCCCCCCCCCCTCCCCCCGTATAGTTAATATGGAATCTTCTAAAATTTAGAAGACACGTGACCAGACCAAACCAGGTTCTCTTCTCTCTCGCTCCAGGGGGCGGGAAGAGGAGGACCCTGGGAAAGAGGTTGCACTTTAAAATGATTTGTCCTTAAGATCCGTATACCCTCTGAACCTCAATTCTCTCTCGAACAATGCCCCATCGTCCCAACCAAATCAAATAAGTCACAACTGGGTACGAGACTGTACCCTGGCGCATTTGACATCCTCGTGTTTACGATCTCAAAGAATCCTGGCTCCATTTATATTTCTGACGAGACATTTGTTACGAACTTGGGGGAAACTGAAGGAAAACAGTTCTCTTTTGACTTAGTTTGGCTTCAGATAATTTTTGAACGAGTCTAGATTCGAATAATTTTCCTTCTTTTTTTAACCCCGGTAATTTGCACAGCTTTTTTTTATTCCCTCATGGGGCATTTGCCAATTTTGTTCACAAAATGCTTACGCCCGGGGGTTGTCCTGGAATTGACTGATTATGGAATTGACAGGTTATATTTTACTAAAGAATTTATTATGAATTTTAAAGGTAACTAAGGCCTTCAGAACAGCTTTCCACCAAAACGATTCCTTGGGTGCTCCTGGTTTTTGTTACAGCTTATGCACTATAAAACGCTTTTCCTTCTTTTTATCAATTTGGCTTTCATCATGAAAAATACTAAAATTAGCCCGGTTTAATAAACGCCAGACATTGTGACCTATTGCGCTTACTGTCTCTAGCTAAATACACCAATTATAGGTTTCATGGCGCGCGCATTTAATGCTTTGCCAGATAAAATAAGATCTGCAACTGACCTCAAAGAGCTTCAGATCCTGACGAAACGCCATCTTGCTCTACGTGTTCATTTCTATGTGTATTTTTTTAAATTTTTTTTTCTATTTTGCTCGCAATTATGTTTGTATGTACTGTCAGTAATATCCAATATCAGTTGTTTAATTTGTTAATTTAGTCAGGGCTCTGTTTAAGGTGGCTCCTAATAGTTTAAACATTCCCATCATGATACATCTATATAGGTGGCTACGACATCAAAATTTGTTACCATGGCAACGTAAACAAAGAGGCCAAAAAGACCCCATTTTCAACCTTTTGAGGCTAATAACTTCAAAACTGCTCGGTGAAATTTTTTGATTTTTATATATTTTCGTCTTATAAACATAACAAACATTTGTGCTAATTTTGAAAAAAATCTGTACATAGGATTCAGAGATATGTCATTTTTACATAAATTTAAGGTAGCTCTGAACTCTATGTACTTGCCAATTAAACAAAAATATATTGAAAACAAAAACTTTCACCGTGTAGTTTATAAGTTATTAGCCTCAAATGGTCCAAAATAGCGTAACTATTTTTTATCTCTTTTCGATTTGCCATGGCAACGAATGATAACGTCGTTTGGATACCACTTTGTTGACTGATAAAAGGTTTACTGGTTTCAAGTAAAAGATTGTAATTATGCGAACCTCACTTGAGTGGGGTTCGTACATATTTATGAGCCTTGTTTCCTAGTAACGGTTGACGTTTTTTACGTCACATACAATTGAGAGTCTCAAATGCTGGCCGTAAAGGAAAACCGGTTTCTCGAGGTTTCGATAATCTGAAGCTGACATATATTTTTACGAAGTGGTTCGTACGGCACCCGTACGCGGACTTCGATTTGCTATTCGTACGAGAGTCCAAAACTTTCGACAATTTTTGATGTTATTCTTCACTTTTGTTGGTCCACACTATTAATGTTCGTTTAGCTTTACGAAGCGCTTCTGGTAAGCGATGTTGATTTGGCTCAGACTAATTTGCTGAGTCTCTGTATACTCACGCGAGCGACTCATCGTGACACTTAAAAATATTTCGCATCAATTGTGTACGAATAGCAAATCGAAGTTCGCATATGGATGTCGTACGAATAGCCACTGCGATATTTTTAATACGAATACGATTCTTTTCATTCATACATACATACATACATACATACATACATACATACATACTTTATTTAATGTGGATATACTCTTAGCTTAAAAGCTAGTTTACAGGTATTCCACTTCCATCAGAGGTCAAAAGATGGATGTTGTAATCTTCGCAATTCAGAGAGATCTGATCACATCTCGTTCGTGTAGGATTTTATGCAAATTTTAAGCTCTTGCCGTAATTTGAGCTCTTTGTTTACAAGTAGAAAGTATTAGCCGTCCTTGCCCGAAAGTTTCCCATTTGAAAGCGAAATATATTTGGAAAGACTTTAAGAGGTCCTTTAAGGTTACAGTGTACCTTCAGATCAAAAATTTATCGAAAATTTTTTTTTGGCGTCAAAATAAAGTTTACAGAATGAACTTTCATTCAAAAAAAAAATTATCGATAAATAGTGAAAATTGACGGAGAAATGACGGTATAACTTTTGTGGGCGGAGTTTGTTTATGAAGCGATATGTTTTTTTAAACGCTGTTTTCTCAAAGTTAATTTTTCGCTTGTTGAGGACACTTTAAAAAGCTACAACTCAAAGGAAATTTGTTCGATTTTCCTCAAATTTGGACAGAAGCTAGGCTAACATATAATCAACAAAAACCTGTCGGCGAATTTCTTAATTCCGAAAACTTTTTCGTCAAGAGCCATTTCCGTGCGATCATTCCAATTTTTTTTCTCCCTTTTTCGAAAATATTCTGTAACTTTTCACTGCAATTGAATATGGGAAATCGCCGACACGTTTTTTTTTAGCGCTTCGTGTCCGGAAATCCGAGAACAAATCAAATTAGCAAAATACAATAATCGCTTTGAGCTATAGCGTTTTAAAGCTGATTCGGACGTTCGAATTTAGACGTCGTAAAAAATTCGACAATTCATTTTATTACCAAATGGTTTCCATATTTAGATAGCCAGCTCTATAACCTTTAATTTGATATCTGGGTTTAGGTATATTAAGTTTAATCTTAAGACGCTAGGGCTGTTATACTGGAGAAACCCCCGAAGGTACACTGTAACCTTAACATTAAGACAACTCCATGCGAGTGGTGTAAATCGACTGGTTTTATTTCGTTTTGGTCCTATGCCGGGCCCGGCCATGATCGATCAAGCGATCAGTGATCAGTGATGCGTATTGTCTGTTTCTGTGTTTATTACTCATGCGCATAGCGGCATGAGTTATAAAATGGCCTCCATTTTTCTTATTTTTCTTATTTTTTTTATGGGGTGTTCCAATTTTGCATGCAAATTTATGCACGCATATTTTAAATTGTGCTCTTCCGGTTCACAGCTTTGCCATTTACACTTCCTGTTTAGTGACTTCCGGCTACTCCCACTTCCGGAAAAACAGCGTTACTGAAGTGTCACGACAGCGTCTCCTACAACCCTACTTACGTTACCAACGTTCATGTTTGGTATATATAAGACGTAGAAGAATCACTGGCTTCATTGTGGTACAGCCTTCATTTACAAAACATTCAATAGTAAACAAAGTGGTTTGCAGGAACGATGACTGAATGAAAGGAGTAACTCTTCTCCATGTCGGACATCTTCTTATCATGTTTCAAATATATCATGAAACTTTCTTACGCATGCGCATGAGTGTAGGCTGCTTGGAGCCTCTTGTTATTTGAATAAATTTCTGGAAGGCTGAAGTTGCATTGTAGTACTTCATAAACCATGGCGTTTACTCAAGAGATATAATTTATTTATCACTGGAGCAGAAACTATAAACAAGCTTCATTCAATATTTTTGCTCGAAGGGTCGAGTGTTTTCTTTTGGCGCCATCTTTTTCTGCGATCGTTTCTTTGCGAATCTCGCGCTCAACTTCGATCCTTCTATTTCACTCGGAACTCCAGCCATCAAATGAAACCATCACTGCCTCTCAGGTTGAAAAAACAATGGTGCAGACACGCCAAACTCCATAATCATCGATCGCTTCTGCTTTACAGTCAGGTTCAAAGTTTTCGAAAGCCATTCTCGTTCGCATGTTTCGTTTTCGCTGATTCAAAACAGGTTTTGATCGACGGAAAGAAACTGGATGCGTCAGGAGGAAAGTCCACATTTGGTTGCTAAGATACTAGTTAGTTCCAAGTCTCCCGCGGTAGTATTAGCTCTAAACTGCGCATGTGAGGAATAATTAATGAATTACACACTTTGACCGTGTTGAAGTCCTCTAGCTATTAATGTGCTAATCAGATGTCCCTGGATAAATAATTAAATGAATAAATAATCGCCAGGTCCGCGAGGCAAAGTTTTTATAAACGCCCCCGGCGTACAATAAAAAAAATCAAATCAATTTATTTAAGTGTCAATGCATTTAGTACGAGAGTAATAATTGTAGACACTTTCCAGATCTAAATGGAATTTGGAAGTGTTGGTTTTTGAGGAGAGGAGAAAACCGGAGTACCCGGTGAAAAACCTCTCGGAGCAAGGAGAGAACCAACAAACTCAACCCCGGGGACCGGGAATCGAACCCTGGCCACATTGGTAGGAGGCGAGTGCTCTCTCACCACTGCGCCAATCAAGATAATACGCTAAATGGCATTACACGGTATAAGAATTGCCTACAGTGCAACTACTTTTTATATTGTATTGGGTTTAAGTTTAACTATGGCATCCGGCTTATAGAATATTTTTATCAGTAATTCCTCAAGAGAGAAGAAAGTATAAAAATCCTATTCGCTAGTAAAAATTCCCTTTTTTTTTTCAGTCTTCACTTCAATAAATCCACTTTTTCATCTATTACGTCTTTCTTTATCTTCTGTTTTTCGATCTTTCCTTTCAAAATATTCAGCTGAGTCTCAAATTCATTGTATGCATTATTATGTTGTCCATACTTGCCACCAACGGAAAGTAGTTGGTGCATAAACGCTTGTGCTCCGGACAGGGCAGCCCCTGCAACAGGAGCGTTTGGCTCAGTATGGTAACCGTGTAAAGCAGCTGAAAAACAAATAAATAAATAAATAAATAAATAAATAAATACGTTAAGTAGAAATTTGTAGCAAAATGTTAAGTCCTGCGAGGTCTATTCTTTTCCCTTCTTACAGTAGACTACGAGCACTCTCTCTTTTCCAGCTTAGTCCGTCGAGCGAGAAACTCAAAAGACACTAGCGAACGGATAATGGCCGCGCAAAACTGGGGGCGAGGCAGGCCCCAGTTTTGCGCTGGGCCTTTTATCTTGGTTGCCCCGGTAACGATCTGTTTGCTCAAGTTAATTAATGTTATAATTAACTGTTCTTACGTATACGTGGCGAAAAAAGTTAAAACATCACATCACACATTAAACAATAAAAGCAGCGAACTTCACAATTTCTTACAGCTTGTGAAAAGTCGAAAAGCCATATAAACGCTTTCGAAAACGTACTTCGAAGAATAATGTACAGAATGATAACCTTTATATGGCTTTAAAATTATGCACCTTTTCTGAAATCTCGCAGTTTCCCTCAGAAACGGTTGTCCGATATATATTACAAATATTTATGCAAATTTTCGCGCCAAGTGAAGGTTATTGTTCAGTCAACACGCGTAATTAGTTTTGCACTTTTCTTTTCATAGTAGATATCCATTAATGTGGCTCCGCTGTTATTTCGGGCGCACTCTTCTATGACAACTTTGGGTCATAACGTTTTCGGCTCTGAAGCGATGCCTTTAAAACTTTGCGAAAACTTTCAGCGCTATTATTTAGCAATAATATGATTTGATTTACATCAATTGCAATAACGTTAACATATCATAAAGCAAAAAGCAGAAAGATGAAAGATAAAAGCAAAAAAAAAAAAATAAGAATTATAGAAATTAATTAACCATGTGATGTGATTTGAAATTCGATACTTCTAGATGTATCAGCCTCGAATTGTATCAAAATGACACAAAACTGATGCAAATGGTTTCTCTCAATAACATGATTAATGCATGTATACAGTTATAAACTTGCGTGTTGTGAATGTTGCAAGGTTTATGCTAATTAATTCATAGCGGAGCCCGCAGGCCGAAGGCCAGGCGGAGCGGGTGACATTTTACCACGGGCGTAGATTGGGGGTCGCACACCTTATTGAGACTTATATGATGTAATGTCGACACTTAGAATTTTATTTTCAATAAATTGTTAAGTGTAAAAAAGAAAATCTAAAGTCACCACTCAGGACTGAACCTGTGACCTCAGCAAGGCTTAGGCTTACATAGCCTACCGTTCCACTGTACCACCTAGCTTCTCGGGTTGCTTAGTCCTAAATTTAACTATATAAACTGCTGACCCTAACCTCAACTGAAAGCTAACCAGTTACTCCGTTATATAAGTCTTAATAAGGTGTCCATCCCCAATCTACGCCCGGGCGTTAACTTTTTCCAGGCGGAGCACCATACTCATAGAACTATGCCCGTCATTTTTCATGGTCATGGCTAGCGGAATGTTTCGCGGGCTCGTGTGTGCCCGTCCGCCCGTGTTGGAACAACATCCGGGATCTTGAAAGCAAGGCTTTGTTTTTCGCGCGGCCACACAGCCGTGAGCTCGGTAAACGTTTTAGTTCTTTTGTTGTGTTTAGCGGAGAATTAAAGTCGTTATTTCCCTGCAGTTTTTCGCGGTTTGCTACTCAAGACAGGGATACTAATTAAGGGATACTCAGAAGCCGCTTTAGTGAAAAAAGAAGAGCTTTCAGGGATAAAATCTTGCTTCGAGGAACTATATACGTTTTTAGCAATGCGAAGAGATGGGTTCGTTTTACGGATTTCAGCACGAAAGCGGAGGTTTAAAGAATTTCCAAGTACAGTAGTCGCCGGAGGGACTTAAAGATAAAACAAATTACATTTTTCGATGGGAATTTATCTTGATATCAATCTGTGATTGACATTTTGTTTGTGTTCTCGTTAATTTTGGAGAATTGTTTATAAACGTGTGTAGCTTAAATTCAGTTGTATTTTAATTTCTTGACTTTCATCGAAGACACGGCTCGGCCTCGATGCGCTGTAATTGTACGCGTTTTGCTTCTAAACATAAACTAATTGAGATTTCAATAAAATTTTTCGAAAGAAGATTGTGTTGTCCATTTTTATGTGTTTGTTCATTCATTACACAGATCGAAAAGCGATTTTATGTAAACAAAACAAGACTTAGATTTTATACTCGTGTCGCCTTATGCAAATATGTTTGTGTATTTTGGCAAATCAGTTTCTCGGGCATTTTTTGACAACGCAAACAACTCTATTTTATTCGGAAAATAGTCATAATAGTTATTCTAGACGGAGAAAAAGTTGTTTTTGTGAACTTTTGTACAGTCTAAATGTACTGTGCAGACGGTCGGGTAATACTGCTTTTCAGAATTGCTAAAATTGAAAAATAGCCCAGTCGTCAATCTTAATTCTTGTGCTTCCGACCTTTCACCTAAGTTAAGTTTCATCTTAGTTAAGCTTGTTCAGAGGGTCTTCAGAGGGCGCCGCTGTTAGGCTAAGGCTAACTATATATATTATTTTGATATGGCAACGCTTTTTGATATGACAACGTTATTGCAATTTGGTCTACTGGGAAAAATATTTTTAGTGATAATCGAGCTAAATAAATCCCGCTTTTTGAACAAAATCGCACTTATTGAAATTAATTTCAGTTATATTTGTGTTAAGTTTCTGGAATCAGCTGACATTGACTTAATACATACCCTTAACAAGTTTCAGCAAAATCGTTGGAGCGGAAGTGCGGTGCTGGTGGAGGTATTCTGGTATATTAGTGTCGTGGGGGTACGAAGGACATTTTTGTGTAAGAACTTTTCTGGAAGCCAAGCGATTTTTTTAAATGATTTTTTTACTTTACTTTTTATGTAAAGAAAAAAAGGGACATTTTGGAATAAATTTTGGGCTGTATGACTTTATAGTATTTGGGTCTATAATGTTATCCAAATGAGACTTTTTTTGGGTTCCACAAATTTGGCCTCTTTTGCACCTGTCAGTTCCTAATATAAATGATTAGCCCGACCTTCTTCCCCTTCCAAAGCATTTTAAAGTTCCCCCTGAAAAGCTGCTCACCTGCACCAATTGAAACCGTAGCGAAAACGCCTTCCTTCATTAAGTTGCCGGACTGATCATAAAGTGACGGCAGCGCTTCCTCTACTCTTTTGCGATAGTTTTCAGCTGCTACGAAATCTCCGTTAAGATCCAGCGTTAACATTTTCAACTCAGTCTTTTCGTCTTCAGTTAGTTTGTATTTTCGCTTTCGAAATTCCTTGATCTATGTGAAAGTTTAAGAAGAAACATGAAAAATGTCAGTGAGGCTTAACAGCTTACTTCAATTCATAGACATCATACAGTAGTGCGAACATAAAGATGGTTGCTATCCGTGATAAACTACTCCTACTACTAGACGTTGAAAGGAATGACAAAGGCGCATCTAAACCAGTCGCTTGACACTTTAATCGCCCCAATCATTCTTAATAACAAGTGGCCAATTCTGCGGCCTTTCAGTACCTTACACCAGGCAATACGGGAATCCGCAAAAATCTAGAGCAAAAATTCATCATTCAAATCGGCACTCTTTACCCTCGAACAAGAAAAGGAACAACGTTCTTTAGTTTTCAACAATTCAATTTCACCTTGTCCAGGAGCATGTTATCCTTGTTAGGTTCATTGTGTTGTTTGCGTAATAGTAAGTCTAATTTCGAGCCTATTAACCCTCGGACGCACAAACGGGGGGTAGGGGGGGGGGTGGGGAGTGATTGCCATCCCCCCTTAAGGTTTTTCTTCGATATTTTCAAGACCATTTAAGATTCGGTAGCACATGCCGTTTTCAGTAGCTGTTCATTTATCTTTAAAACACATTTTGGTAAAGTTTGGCGACAACCGGTTGCTATGATAACGAGATATGACGTCATGGGTAACATGTGGTCAACCCATTCATACCAAAATATTGATCCCTGAGACGAGACATTTGCTCCGGGCGTATGGGATTGTACGGAAATGTTTCCGATATCAATACTATCTTACTTGCTTATGTAACCTTGAATCGCGGGGTTTCCTTGATATAGCCGTGATTTCCGCTTTCCTTCTGATTTCCCTCGTTCTCACCGCTAGGCCATGCACTGACAGACGAGCAAGCGAACATAAACACGATGCCGACCAAAGGAAGCCAAAGGTTTTCTCGCTCGAACCAAAGCAAATTTCCCACAAAAATGTTTACTATATTCTAGTTTTTCCAAAACCGAGTGTGGATGTTGACATTGCACCTGTAAAAACGAGTAGATCAGGTTAGAACGCTTAACATCCACATTCACATCCACATCCACATCCACATCCTGCACATCCACTAACGTCATCTAAATGATCCAATGCGCCAAATGCCGTACACAATATATCGGTGAGACAAAACGACAAGTGAGCGACCGATTTGGGGAACACAGACGTGCAGTTGAGAAAGCCTTGAAGAAAGAACATCAGGATCAACCTACTGCCGTGTCAGATCACTTTGCTCTCATCGGACACTCCATTACCGACCTCCAAATCATCCCATTATAACTCATTAATTCTAATAGAGACATGATCCGTAAAGCGAGAGAATCATATTTAATCACTATAGCCGATACACTTGAACCTAATGGAATGAACCGACGCGACGAAATTTAATCTTCCACATATTGCATATTTATTGTTATTATCATTACTAGCCGTTTCTATTCAACCGTTACTTGTTTATTAGCCTATCGTGTGTCAGCATTTTATCTTAGCCCTTTTAAATATTGTAACCGTTTGTTTCCATCTTCACTTAGCTTTGCTAGCCCCTGATGAACGTTAGTTTTGTCTAACCGAAATATCGGGCATATATTATTAAAAGAAATCGAACGAATTTGCTGTCTGATCAGCCTTGCATGTTAATTTTTTTTATTGAGTTCATTGCTGATGTGATCTGCTCAAAGATCCAGCTACATTTTGCTACTGTTTGTTCAAGTGGTCCTTGTATTTTTACAGAAGTTTATAGAACGCTTAAAGCGATGACCGCCTTATATGAAATTGCTCACTTCAAGGTCAAAATGACGGTACTTTTTTTAAAGTTATTGAAATATGTTAACGTTTCAAGATAGAATAATAACTATGGTACTGGAATCCGAGTGCGGATTTCAGAAAAGTAACTCAAAAATGCGAGAAATTTTGATTTTCCTTTCAAAAAATGACCTTTTTGGGAGCCTGGTGACGAGTGAAAATACTATATAGGCAAATGTCACCCAATTTTTTGCCATGTGAAGAAAAAATGCGTGATTTTGGATGACGTCACGGACCCCTAGCAGCGCCCCAACCCATAATATTTACCTTATCTTGTAGAGCACATTGCGGGGTATCTATTAGATGTAAAATATTTACGAAATATTGCAACATCGCAAAAACCCAGGGGGGGGGGGGGGGGGGGGGGGTTGTTTGGGGTAAAAGTTTGCGTGTACGTCCGAGGGTTAAGTTACAGCCACAGCTTATTCGGTCGTCGAAGAATAAAAACTTGGCATTATGGGTATTTTTAACTTTTAAGATCATCACTGGTACTCTATGTTATCACAGCCCCAATATTTCCAACACATATATAGGGGTAAATGCACGTGTGACTGTAAGCTGTCTAGAACAACCAACGGCCTCCGCACTCATCATGCATAAATTAGTCATTTTTTAGTGCAACGTATTTTTGTAACCATTTTCTAATACAAACTACTCGCCTTCGTCTCTATCTTCTTTATTGTCGAGTCGATATTCTCAATGTTTTTCTCCATTTCGATAAGATAGCTTCCCATCTCCTTAAATTTTGGCGGTAAACTTATCGGGAATTTTGATTCCACCTGCTTCATTTCCCAGGGTGCTTTCGAAGGAGAACCGGTGAAACAATTCGCCATAGAGCCGTTGGTATACCGCAGGAAAATGAGGATTTCCTTTTCTCTGTAGTCTTCGATCCTTCCGTTAGCTAGAATACCTTCCGTTAGAATAAATTGTCCATTTTAGGTTTTACGCGCTCTATCCTGCAACAATAACGGTGAAATGTTTTACTAGTTATTGACTAAAAGCGACCCTAAAAGTTTAACAGAACTCTCTAGGACGTAGAGAGCCACAAATGCATTTGCTTCGGCTGGTCATATATTAGTTTTATGTAACGTGGCCACCAACTGGAGGGCAAACAAAATTTTTTTAGAAGTGCGAGAAGATACCAAGCAAAATCCCATTGATAAAAAACTTTATGATTGGAATAAAAATTAGGTGGGTTAACCACACAGTTGTGTCATCCATAAATGTAATAACGACCATAAATGTAATACTCACCATAAAAGTAATAAAAATCAACCATAAATGCAATACCAACCATAAATGTAATAAGAATTAACCATAAATGTAATAAATGATGTACTAACCATAAATGTGATAAATGACTAACCATAAATGTAATAATCTGACTCACAATAAATTTAATACATTTTAACCACAAATGTATAACCTGAACCGTTTATATGGTTGGTGCACGCAAATTCAAAAGAATAGCTTCTAAGTATATAAAAAGATTACCGAGAGTACGCATCAACAGGGACACATGTCTTCGTTGGCAAAGTATGAGGAAAATTGTAAAGGACTACGGTAAATGTAGTGGACTTGTGTTAGCATTAAAAGAGAACATAAACAGCAAAAACTGGATAAACGCTTGGATCAACCTCCTGTTTGCTGGAGTAGATACGTGGGTATAGGGACTGATATATCGTTTGGAAAAAAAGGGAAGAAAATTAAACTGACAGATGGTAGCTATTACATAACTGACTATCTTTGAGCAAAGTTACCACTTGAGTATTGTGTGTGTTCGGTGTTGTTCAGTATGTGTAATGACTTAGACTTAATTCAAATGCAGACAGTGATGTAGACATTTCGGTGAGTCATTTATGACGTCCTCGCTGGTTTCGTTTTTCGCGGTCGTGACAGGATATCAAGTTCCGAGAGCACATGTGTGCCAAAAACAATATCGGAGGGATACCACATCGTGCAAGTTACATGAACCTTTCAGATCATTGTAAAATTCACAGAAAAAAATTACTTCGTAGAACACATCTAGAGTGTTACACGAATGTATCAGTCATCACGGTCAATGTGCAGGAAAAGCACGCTCTCTCATGAATCTTTCTCTTTTGTAAACCCTTTTCCTTGGTCACAAACCCGACATCTTTTCAACTCATGCCAGGCTCTTATACATTCAACCTTGAAGCGTGGACACCCATCCTGCCGGAATAACTACTGATCTACATTATATACGATATACTAGGCGCACAACCATATTTTGCAACATAAAATTACTTTAACTGCTTTTATATTCTAGTTTACTTGTCGTTGACTTGAAACGCACCTGGCAACAGGCGGCTGTAAAATATGCACAATGTTAACCCTATTCGGCCTGGGCTTTTTTTGAGTTCCTGAGCCTGGGGGGGGGGCACATTGTGCCCTCCCCCCCTTCGTAACTTCAAGAACATTAAGGCTACGACAGTGAAACCTAGAGGGTACATAGTGCGTCCGAAACTGTCTCCTTTGCGGTCCGCACAATGGAACAATGACGTCATATGACGTAGTTATACGGCCGCCATCTTGGATTTCTGAATTTTCTTAAAACCTCTTAAAAACCATCCAAATTGACTCAAAATTAATCAAAACCAATAAATAAACGCTAAATGACGTAAAAATATAAAAGTTATATCAATAAACATTGTTTTTCTTCATTCAAAGGTACAAATATGCAAATTTCAAAAAACATGGCTGTCAAAATCTTGTTGCCATGGAAACATCAAGTCACGTGATCAAAAATTGTCATATAAAATTGTTGCCAGATAAATTTTAGGAAAAGTCACAAAGTTTGATGGCGTTTGAATACATAGTAAAGAAGTTATGAACGTTCAAAGTTAGCGCGGGCACTTTGTGCCCCCCCCCCCCCCCCTAGGCCGAATAGGGTTAAGTCGAAAATATTCAGTACTTTACCGTACAATATCGACGTGCTATGCTGCAGCCGAGATATATCATGCCAGAGCGCCATGGTCACTTACATGCGTGAAGACTGAGCAACTAAATACTTTTAATCTGAACTGAGGGATTTAATTGGTCGAGGGCAGTTGGTCACAATGAGCATCGATGTTTTCTTCATTATTCGTATTTAAAAAATTAAAGCACTCATGAATGTTCTTATACGGCCGCTTACCTAAATTGATTATCTAAGCGTTCCACTCAATATAAAGCAAGTAACGGAGGATTACTTGTATTTCTTCCTAGAAAGCTCTCGATGAAAGCATTCGGTTTTTCATGCATGTATGCTTGTTTTAATTATATGTTTATATGTTAACCCTATTCAGACCGGGCTTTTTTGGATCTTCTGAGACCGGTGGGGGCGGATTCCGTCCCCCCTTCGTAATTTCTACAGGAAAGTAGGTATGGACACCAAATTTTCAGGAGACATTGTATGTCCGAAATTCTATCGATCCACATAATTATGTTGTCATGACAACTTCTATGACGTCATAATTACGTCATATATTGACAGTTCATTCACAGAAAGTGTTTGCCGTACCTATCTCTAAATTGTTTTGAATAATGACAATAATGTTTTCTCTGATGATGTTGGAAAACATTTTTAATGTATATATTGGTACTTGTAACTTGTAGCAACATGATGACGTCATCATGACGTCATAAAAATATATTTGTTTTGATGTTTTAATTTTTGTAATTAAACCACAATCTAAGGGAAGTATAAATTTTTCTTACTCTGTAATTGTTTAAACATTTGTATAACAACAACTTTTTATGTTACCATGACAGTTAATGTGACGTCATCATGACGTCAATATGACGTCAGATGTGCAAGGAAACGTCCAAAAGGCGAGAAAATGTCACCTTAAAATACTTAGGATGTATTTATTCTAAAAAAATACATAAAAAATAAATAAAGCTAAAATAACAAAAAATAAAGAAAAAACAACATTAAAAAAAAAGAAAATAAATTTCCAAAATTTTTTTGGGGCCGCCATCTTGGATCCGCCATCTTGGATCCGCCATCTTGGATTTGGAATATCGTATCCTGAGCACGGAATATGCGCTAAAATTACCCAAAATCACTCAAAATTAAAACATTAACATTTAAATCAAGCAAAGAGTAAAAAACAAAAATAAAAAATATGCGATAAAAGGTAGAAAAGAGTGAAATTTGAAAGTACTACAAAAAAGCCTCTTTAACTACGGTTACCATGGAAACGCCTCCTTACTTTTTTAATTTTGGATCAAGGACGACAACAATGCATCGTTTGGTGTTAAAATCCATAATAAAGATCAGTGTAAAACAGAATAACATAAAATAAACAGAGGAAATACTTATCTCTCAAAATGAGCAAAAAGCATCCGTCAAAATGTGGTTGCCATGGCAACGTCAAATTTTCTTTGACAACATACTTTCTGCCAAAATGTTCACAGATAAATTTTAGGAAAAGTCGAGACGTTTCAAGGCTGTAGGTAGAAAGGCTTAGAAGTTATAAACGTTCAAAGTCGGCGCGGGCACTTTCCGCCCCCCCCGGTCTGAATAGGGTTAATTGTATGTATTTTTAAATATACATATAATTAAAACAAGCATACATGGATTAAAATACATTTAATGGCGAAGATAGGTGTTTTGTACAAGACCTAAATGCTGACCAAAATGATTTTTAAACTAAATATTTTTGACAAAATTTTATTGCAAAAGAAAGCTAAAAAGATTGTTAATTTACTGTATAAAAGGTATTCTAGGACGTCGAATGTTACGATAACAGAATCGTGTAGAAAATGGTCCAAAATGGCCAAAATTCAATGGTCTGATGAAAGCACCCGCGGACTCAAAAGGTTATTTTTCGTCTTATCGACATTTTGAAAAAAGTAAAATGAAAGCGAACCTTTTAATCCCATTTTCGAAAATAGGCTCTTTTGGTAAAATAAAAAGAAATTCGAAATTTTGCCTCTGTCCTCGATGGATTCTCCATATTTACAAACATTCGCTCTTAAAATTCTGCGGATAGGGGTTATAATTCGTTTGCTGTCGGCTTCGCGCTCATTTTCAGGAAAATTTAGACATGCTGTCCATACGTTTTGTTATTTCACATACGTTTAATTTTATTATGGTCACCCAGCTAGTTTAGCTTTTTGATTATTTTGGGTAACCAGTTACTGTATATATTTTTAATTTATATATTATGGATACAGCAGTTTGGTAGTGCACAAATGTGCAGTTTTGCGCAACTCTGGGGACGGGAATGGGCTTGTTCATTTTAACCTGTTGTTTGACGATGCGAAGGCGACATGACAAAGTGTGAGTTGTGTTTTCTCTGTTGCATCTAACAGTTTCATATTCAATGTTCGTAAGGAAACTCAAGACGACACTGCGAAAGTGTCTGACACCCTCGCGATGAACTCTATGATACCTTTTGGACGGAAACCCGCTAAAACATGTTTAAATGAACATGAATAAGATTTAGACGAATCCGGAGACGAATACGTAGCGCTTGTTTAATAAAAAGTGAACACTGGACAGCGAAGGAAGAAATATAAGTGTCATAGGAATCCCAATTTATTTCACTTTCTTCGGTTGTTTGCTTTTTATGAATTTTTATTTCGTGAAGTTGAAGGAACAGAACAGCCACCTGAAACTTCGGGTGGAAAAATTCACCGCCGATAGAAGATGTAAACAATACACGTTTCTTTCGAGTTTCGCCTGCGCTAGTGAATGTTTCTCGGGCGAAAATAACCTTAAAACGATCACTGTTTCATTTAATTTTCTTTTCTATGTTTCGAATAGGAATAAATATTAGATATAGTTTCGTGTGTCTCATTGCGAGATGTTTTATGAAATAGCTGCGTTATGCGTTACTGGAAAGGTTTCAAATTGCTTTTTACATTATACAAATTGCAACATTTTTACTTCAAATGAAAAAATATATTTCAAAGGGCTCAATTTGTTTCTCTCCTAAATTATCACTTTTGTCGATAACTCTTACGAACATCATGTATATACAAGCCACAAAACTGTGGAATTGAAGTTTGGCAAGATATATTGTCTGGTAAAATCGATATTGCTATGACGACGATAAACAGGAAACTTAGAAATCAGTAAAAGTGAAATTTAGCGCGTTTAAGATGAAAACGAAAGTGCATATGTTGTTAAGTATTGCTTTACATGGCCCGAAAAATGATCTTCAGTCGCAAATTTGTTCTCAATCTATTATGCATCAAGGTTATACGTATAGCCTTTAAACGTACAAATATATTGCTATAATGCAAAATGTAGGTTAGCCGGCGACTAAAGCGCCAGTTACTGAATTGAAACATAATATGAATAATGATTTCGCAGAACTGTGTTGAGCGATAGTACGAGTCTCGCACAAGGATTACTTCCCTTTCATCCACATTTCAATACTACTACATGTAATCACTGATCTGATAATTATATCAGCCCAAAACGAAAGTGTGTCTTTTTGGCAGCCAAACCGTATTAAACATATGCATAAAGATGTGACCGAATGATGATTTAGAACTAAGCTGAGGGTTTTAATTGCGCAAGTATACGAATCTCAAAAAGGGAATGATTTCTTCTTCATTCGCATTTCAAACTTGAGGCAATAATCAGTGACATTATACCAACTCACCTTGGAAGATTGAAAGATTGTTGTAGATTATCCCAATTTCTCTTTGGGATAGAAGGCAAGTGAACGTGGCTCCTGGTCAGTTGCTCAGATCAAGTTAAAAGAAAAGTGTATTGATATCGCCAACCGATCTTTCAGTCACACCCTATTCTGAATAGCCTGTAATGGAGTCGAATAAAAACTAGTTTGGCAGGTTTTGACTCATCAGTATGCATCATATGCACGATCAAGTGCAACGACTGATAACTACGACGGCGCGAAATGTGTGTCAGGGCCCGGTTGTTTTGAAAGCCGGATTAGAACTTAACCGAGGATTTAATTTCTCTTGTTAGTAATGTTTCAAAAACTAATTTTAAGCTATACGCGAAAACAAGTTAATGTCGAAACTAAAAATCGAATATACTTTAGGAGAATTTTTTCAAGAAACTTGATCGCTCGATTACTTGTGCTTGTTCTAAAATAGTCTAAAAATATATCCCGCTTTCTCGGAATTTCTCTGCAAGCTTATGTAATATGCATAAACTGTGTCAATTTACGCGTGCTTATTGGCTAATCATTTATTGTCAATGAGTATACACACGGTGAAAACACGGAAAGCTGACACAATCGGCGAAAGGTTTGGCAAACGTTTCAGTTCGCTTGATCGATGTTTCAGCTCGCTCCGGTGTGTCGAGATTTCTTCCACAATTGAATGAGAAATAGATGGAATAAAATTAATAAAGCTAAGATATCATGTTTGTTAAGGAACCAGACCTGAAAATCGGTGGTGAGCAGGAATTACTGCTGTCTGGCGCTAAAATAAGCTTGGCCGCAGTTGAACTAAATCGTATTAATAGCGGATTACTTTGAGAACAATATTAAAATGGAATAAAGCTTTAATATTTTCGAAATTCAATTTTTCCATGTGTCTCAGTGACTCTTCACTGGATTTTACCGAGGTTATAAATACTAAAAACACACTGAGTGCTTCGGACAGTTTTATTGCTCTCATATTCAGGTATCAAAAGTTCTAAAAACAATATCAGACGGATACCACCTCGTGCAAGTTACATGAACCATTCAGATCATTGTAAAATTCACGGAAAAATTACTTTCTAGAACAAATCCAGAGTGTTACACGAATGTATCGGTCATCACGATCAATTAGCAAGAAAAGCACGGCCTCTCATCAATCTTTCTCTTTTGTAACCCCTTTTTCGTTGTCACAATTCCGATATCTTTTCAAATCATGTCAGGTTCTTATACATTCAACCTTGAAGCATGGACACCCATCCAGCCGGAATAACTACTAATCTACAGCATATACGATATACGAGGCGCACAACCATATTTTGCAACAAAAAATCTACTTCAACTGCTTTAATATTCTAGTTTACTTGTCGTTTACTTGAAACGCACCTGGCAAGAGGCAGCTGTAAAATATGCACAAACAGGTTAAGTCGAAAATATTCAGTATTTTACCGTACAATATCGACGTTCTATGCCTGCTGCAGCCGAGATATATCATGCCAAAGCGCCAGTTACATGCGTGAAGACTGAACAACTGAATACTTTTAATCTGAACTGAGGGATTAAATTGGTCGAGGGCAGTTGGTCACAATGAGCATCGATGTTTTCTTCATCATTCGTATTTAAAAATTTAAAGCACTCATGAATGTTGTTATACCGGCTTACCTAGTATCTAAGCGTTCCACTCGATATAAAGCAAGTAACGACGGTTCCTGAGTGCGGTTTTAGGACGAATGGCGAAAAATATGGTCTGACCAGGTTATAAGCTGAATCGGAAACAGTCGTCGCAGCCAAATATCATAGAATATTCTTTTGCTCCTTACAATTTAGGATAGCTGGAGACGAGCAAAGGATTGATTAGAGAACGGAGGATTACTTGTATTTCTTCCTAGAATGCTCTCGATGAAAGCATTCGGTTTTTCATGCATGTATGCTTGTTTTAATTATATGCATATTACATTAACTGGCGAAGATAGGTGTTTTGTACAAGACCAAAATGCTGACCAAAATGATTTTTAAACTTAATATTTTTGACAAAATGTTATTGCAAAGGAAAGCTAAAAAGATTGTTAATTTACTGTGTAAAGGCATTGTAGGACGTCGAATGTTACGATAACAGAAGCGTGTAGAAAATGGTCCAAAATGGCCAATATTCAATGGTCCATGAAAGCGCCCGCGGACTCAAAAGGTTATTTTTCGTATTATCGAAATTTTGAAAAAAAGTAAAATGAAAGCGAACCTTTTAATCCCATTTTCGAAAATAGGTTCTTTTGGTAACATAAAAAGAAATTCGAAATTTTGCCTCTGTCCTCGATCGGATTCTCGATATTTACAAACATTAGCTCTTAAAATTCTGCGGATAGGGGTTATAATTCGTTTGCTGTCGGCTTCGCGCTCATTTTCAGGAAAATTTAAGCATGCTGTCCATAAAGGCGCTGTTACACTAGGCAATATTTCGTGCAACTTGTCTCGCAACAACTAAAAACCGTGCGTTGCGATGCTGCGAGACAAGTTGCCTGGAGGGTGTTACACTAGGCAATGTTTCTTGCAATTTGTCTCGCCCGACGGTGAAAGGAGCAATTTCATTGGCTAAAGTCACAAAACGTTGCGACACAAGTTGCAGGAAACGTGTTACACTACGCAACGCTTGAAAAATTCGTTGCGGCGTGGCGAGAATCGTTGCGAAAAGTAGAACCGACTTCTACTTCTCGCAACGATTGCGGCAACAAAAAAATCGCGAGAAATGTTTGTTGCGGGGTATGTTACACTGGGCAATTTTTCATGCAACTTGTGTCGCAACAAAATTGCGAGACAAGTTGCACGAAACATTGCCTGGTGTAACAGCGCCTTAAGTTTTGTTATTTCACATACGTTTAATTTTATTATGGTCACCCAGCTAGTTTAGCTTTTTAGTTATTTTGGGTAACCAGTTACTGTATGTATTTTTAATTTATATATTATGGATACAGCAGTTTGGTAGTGCACAAATGTGCAGTATTGCTCAACTCTGGGGACGGGAATGGGCTTGTTCATTTTTACCTGTTGTTTGGCGATGCGAAGGCGACATGACAAAGAGTGAGTTGCGTTTTCTCTGTTGCATCTAACAGTTTCATATTCAATGTTCGTAAGGAAACTCAAGACGACACTGCGAAAGTGTCTGACACTCTCGCGATGAATTCTATGATATCTTCTGGACGGAAACCCGCTAAAACATGCCGAACATGAAGAAGATTTAGACGAATCCGGAGAGGAATAAGTAGCTCTTGTTTAATAAAAAGTGAACATTGGACAGCGAAGAAAGAAATATAAGTGTGATAGGAATCCCAATTTATTTCACTTTCTTCGGTTGTTTGTTTTTTATGAATTTTTATTTCGTGAAGTTGAAGGAACAGAACAGCCACCTGAAACTTCGGGTGCAAAAATTCACCGCCGATAGAAGATGAAAACAATGCACGTTTCTTTCGAGTTTCGCCTGCGCTAGTGAATGTTTCTCGGGCGAAAATAACCTTAAAGCGATCACTGTTTCATTTAATTTTCTTTTCTATGTTTTGAATAAGAATAAATATTAGATATAGTTTCGTGTGTCTCATTGCGAAATGTTTTATGAAATAGCTGCGTTATGCTTTACTGGAAAGGTTTCAAATTGCTTTTTACATTATACAAATTGCAACATTTTTACTTCAACTGAAAAAATATATTTCAAAGGGCTCAATTTATTTCTCTCCTTCTAAATTATCACTTATGTTGATAACTCTTACAAACATAATGTAGATACATGCCACAAAACTGTGGTAGACTTAAGCTGAGTGTGATCGACTTTAAGTTTTGTGAGCTGAATAAATAAACATAAAATTGCCTTTCCTTCTCCATCTTCCGTACTAAACTAGCATAGGACTGAGGTGAACGTTTTCTTTTTTCAGCACCTTTAAACTGGCTTTCTTGCGATCGGTGACTACGGCGGCTACAGTGATAACAAGTTTTTTCTCGATCGGCGAATGTGACGTTGCGTTTTTCCTTGGTCATGCGTCGGGAAGGAAGTGGAACTGTAAATGAACCGTTCTGCGCGGGTAACTTCGACAACTATACAGGGACAAGCTATAATAGCCCAGAGAGATACGCTTGCTGCGATAAAAAGGCTTGCTACAAACTCGGAACACGAGATCTCTAACTTCAGGTTTACAGAGCTTCAGCCAGAAATAACTGAACCGCCAACACAAATTGTTTCAACAAGCTAAGATCACTAGTAAAGCATTATCAGTATCGGAGCCAGAAAATTAACCAAATGTGTGTATATATATATATATATATATATATATATATATATATATATATATATATATATATATATATATATATATATATAACTTATCTAACTTAATACATATAGTACAGCATACGGGGTTTTCTACGGTATTAGAAGTATGTATGGCGTGGCATTCAACAATATTTTGGAACAAAAGATCGACTGAAATATTCCAGTTTACTTGGCGTTTACTTGAAATGCACCTCGCGAGAGCCGGCTGTGAAATAAAATATTTAGTATTTCATCGTACAAATATCGACATGCTATGCTGCAGCAGATAAATTATGCCAAAGCGCCAGTTACATGAGCGAAGAAGCGACTAAAACCGGTCAACGTTTATTTGCGCAAGGGCCGTCTGATAATGTTTTCTTCCTCAATTGCATTTCAGTCGCACTCAGTATGTTCTTATAACAGCTTACCTTATTAATTATCCAAGTGTGTTACTAGATATAAAGTAACGACAGCTCCTATGTTTTGTTTTAGGACTAGACTGCTAGCAATCCCTCTTTGGGTTGTTGCTGGAAAGCGAGCGAAAGTAATGCGATTCGAGTGGGCGCTGAACAGTCGAGTGCTGGATAGCCGAGCGGGCGAGCCAATCATGAGCGAAAGTAATGCGAGCCGAGTGGGCGCTGGACAGTCGAGCGCTGGATAGCCGAGCGGGCGAGCCAATCATGAGCGAAAGTAATGCGAGCCGAGTGGGCGCTGGTTCCCCTTCGCTGGTCTCGCCGAGTTTCTTTTCGTGATTAACTCGGCCACTGGACTGAAGTAATTTCACAAAACCAATGTTAGTCTCTCGATCAATTTATTTTACCAGTACACAAAGAATAAGGTTTGAAATGTTTATTTGAAATAAAACATACAGAATTTTATTATTTTTGAAATTCAAAATATATATGCCATATACCATATTTAAAGATGTCTATGTGAAATTTTCAATGCGAAATCTTAAACGCGCAAAATTTCACTTTTACTGATTTCGAAGTTTTTTGTTTATCGTCGCCATGGTAAGATCGATTTCACCAGAAAATATATCTTGTCAAACTTCAGTGCAAAACCATTGTTTATTCTTCTTTCTGAAGTCTCGTCACATGACAGTCTATCACTTGTGTCATTTGCTTGTTCCTAGAATTGTCTCAAGAAAACATCTCGCTTTCTCGGAATTTCTATGCATGCTTATTGAATATGTATATACTGTGCAAATTCTCGCGCGCTTATTGGCTAATTTTGTTGTCAATAAAAGTACAGTCGGGTAAAAACACGGAAAGCTGACGCCATTGGTGTAAGTTTTGGCGAACGTTTCAGCTCGCACGCTGAACATAACTTATGCCAAGAGAGCTAGCATAACGTATAACGAAGGCATAGAGAAACAATAATTCTATAAATTGCTACACAGCATGAAAACCCCCGGTCGCTTAAGAGATTTTTATCCTAAAGATCATTAAAGAGTCATACAATACATATCAAGCATGCAAAACTGAGACAAAGAGATAAATATTGACTAGTCACAATTCTATATTGGTGATCTAAAGGAAACAAATATCTCGTAGACCTTCTTCGGAAAGCAATTCTAAAGGCTTCTTTATATATTTTGCGACTAGCGGGAGTCGTGTTTGGCCTGTCACCTTTATAATGCTCATTTCTACGGAGGAGCCGCATTTCTACAGAGGAGGCTCATTTCTACGGAGGAGGCTTATTTCTATGGAGGAGGCTCATTTCTATGGAGGAGGCTCATTTCTACGGAGGTGGCTTGTTTCTATGGAAGAGGCTTATACTTGTGTTGAAAACAAGAACCATTGTATAGAAGAGGCGAGTTTTTATACAGAAACGGCATTAATTTAAAGTGTGTTGCAGTGGCCCTAGTGGGCCACCGTAAAAAGGACCAAGGCACTTGCCTCGGTAAAAATTAAATAAGTACAAGGATTGGATTTCTCTTGTAAGAGGTTATGCATAAAAAATGAAAGAAGTTTTTTTTTTCGATATTGCCTCGGTAAGAATTTTCGCCTGCCTACGGCCCTGAAAAGCATCCGTCTTTCTCGGTCATTAAAGGTGGTCAGACACGAGGGGTCATGTAGCAGGGACATGTCACAGCGACATGTAGCAGCGACAAAAATTTGTGTAGAACACACTGAGGGACATGTAGCAGGGACGTGCGGCGGGGACATGTAGCAGGGACAAAATCATAGCGCTTGCACACACATGAAAATGTTGCGGGGACACGTCTCAGGGACATGTTGTAGCAACACGTCCCATCGTGTGAAATGAAGCTAAATGATACTATCATAACTGTGCAACACCAATTTTGGGGACATTTTGTCCCCGCGACATGTCGCATGGAGTTCAACTTGTTGAGACGTGTCCCCGCAACATTTTCATGTGTGTGCAAACGCTATGATTTTGTTCCTGCTACACTTCCCCGCTACACGTCTCTGCTGCATGTCCCTCAGTGTGTACAATACAAATTTTTGTCGCTACAGTACTACATGTCGCTGCGACATCCTTAAATTAACACTGACATTGTATTTGCAGATGAACTTGTCCTTTCTATGGACTGCTAGTTCTTGGAATTGGTCGGGCTAAAACGCCTGTTATATTTACAAAGAAGCGACTACTATAATAGCAGTGGTGTTTCAGTTTGTACTGCTAGACTGTTATGTTGTTGAATCTGACTGCTATAGAACTGAACTAAGTCAGTGAATTTAATGTTTGCAAATAAACAAAAAATTGTTGTCGCTATCCATCCTCGCTATAATACACATACATAGGACTTAACTGAACGTTTTCAAAATGTAGGTTAGCCTGCGACTAAAGCGCCAGTTACTGAAGAAAAAAAGAGACTGAATAATGCCGATTTCGCAGAACTGTTTTGAGCGGTAGTCTCGCACAAGGAGTACTTCCGTTTCATTCACGTTTTCAAAACTAATAATCACTGATCTGATAATTATACCAGCTCAAAATGAAAGTGTGTCTTTCTGGAAGCCAGACCGTATTAAACACTTGCATAAAGAGGCCACCGAATGATGTTTCAGAACTTAACTGAGAGTTTTAATTGCGCAAGTACGAATCTCAAACTGGAAATGTTTTCTTCTTCATTCGCATTTTAAATTTGAGGCAATAACCAGTGGCCTTATACCAACTCACCTTAGTTGATTATCCCAATTTCTCCTAAGGATCAATACTGAAGCAAGTAAACGTACGTAGCTCCTGATAAGTTGCTCGGATCAAGTTGAAAGAGATTGATATCGCTGACCAATCCAGTAAATAATGTCAACTTTCAATTACAAATAGCCTGTCATCAAATCATAACTTGTTGTCTATCTTAATACAAACTAGAGGTGGGAGCTTGAAGTATTCTTTTTACTTGTTCGATTCCTAGCATTAATATTCTCTTAAGACTTAAGAAAAGCATCCGGTTTTCTCGGAATTTCCTTCGAAGTGTACCGATTATGTTTGTCAGTGAACCTGTCGGACTCGATTTTAATGAACTGCCAGTTCTTGGAATTTGACCTTCCCGCTCCTATTCAACTCCGAAAACGGAAAACATCAAAACAACCTATTAATGTATAAGAATTCAAGAACATGGAGAGCATTTGAAACGCTTACAAATATCTTTGTAAATGCTATAAAAACTAGGTCTGGTTAAAACGGCCGTAGTAACAATTTAAAAACAAGCGCCGCACTACTTTTATACCATTATGTTGTTAAATCTGACTGTTATACAACATAAGCTAAGTCAGTGAATTAAATGCTTGCGAGTAACAAACAGAACTGAACTTGTTGTCCTTCTCCATCCTCGCTAATAAACACACGTAGGACTGAATTGAACGTTGCCATTACCTATAAACTGAAGCGTTCTTACGATTCATAACAGAATGCATATTATAAGGTGTCTTTAGGACTTCTCTTATCGTTTATTGATTTAGGAACCGCACCTGAATAACTTGAAAACGAAAGTGTGTTGCATTGCTCTAACTCCCCAAAAACTGATCTTCAGTCAGAAATTAGTTTTTCAATCCTTTATGTATTAAGGTAATACGCAGCCTTTTAACCCACGAATACCTTGCTATCCTGGAAAATGTAGGTTAGGTGGCGACTAAAGCGCCAGTTACAGGCATAACCTACCTTATTACATGAAATTTTCGCGACACGTTAATTTCGCGAATTTCGCGATTTGAAAAAAATTGCGAAATTTAAGTGACGCGAAAATTAAATGTCGCGAAAATAACATGACGCGAAAATTAAGTGACGCACATTTTGTCAATAATTTAAAAAACGACTTTATTACCATTACACACGTTTATAACAATCATTTTGAACTATTGTGGTAATGTTCTGGTCCTTTAAGCATGAACTACAAACCGTGCCTTGTATACACTGTGAGAACATCTTTCTTGTTACTGTTTACATAATCAGTTGCGTTTCTGTTTATTTGGACATTGTTGATTGAGTTGTTTGATCAACTTCAGGGACATGTTAAATAACATTGACAAAGAAATAAAGTGTGTCTCACTCAAAAACGCGAAATTAAAGTGAGTCAAAATGCAAAATTTTCGCAAAATCGCGAAATTCAGGTGTCGCGAAATATGCGAACCTCAAAATCGCGAAATTAACGTGTCGCGAAAATTTCATGTAATAAGGTAGAGCGACTGAATAGTGATTACGCAGAACTGTGTTGAGCGTCTCACACGAGGATAATTTCCTTTTCATTCGCATTTTCAAAACTGCAAATCAGTGATCTTAAAAGTATATCAGCTCATAACGAAAGTGTGGTGTCTTTGGCAGTTACCATGCTCAATACATGCATAAAGAAGCGACCGAATATTAATGTTTCAGAACTGCATGAGCTGAGGGTTTTAATTGCGCAAGTAGAAATGGGAATGTTTTCTTCATATCCCGCCCCCCTTATTCCTCCAAAAACATAAAGATTAAAACAACTTATTAACGCTCGATTAGTCACCATTAGAGTACACCACATTGGAGTGCTTAAACAACAGGAAATGTCTGATTAAGAATATAGCTTAAGTCCCATAGGATTCGTTTAGGACACCAATATGGCCGCTATTCCATTGTTTTGGGACTTATTCTACCCAAACTATTAATTTGAGAGATTGTGTTTCTCCCAATATATATGGTTCTTTGGCGATGGCATCTTGCATCTCTTTCCTTCGTCCATTGGAACATCAGTTTTGCCTTTTTGTTACCGAAAAGAACAAATTGACATCATTTTTTAAGCTGGTTTTCACTGGTTTTTACTATGAGTAACATAGGCATAAGCATACGCATAATCGGAAGCATACAGCATAACATAAGCGATTACTGTTATGATTCGCTTATGCTTGTGCTTAGTCGCTAAAAAAAACAGGCTTTTTTATGCGTTTGACTTGCGTCTTGTCATAAATATGACAATTGCTTGTGCATGTGCTTTCCTGGAAAACCTTCAAGAACACGTGCACCGCATCAAGAAAACATCCCACTTTCTCAGAATTTCCATTCATGCTTATTTATATGTATGAAAGGTACACATTCTCGCGCGCTGATTGGCTAATAACAAGTTCACGCGATCAGGAAACGTTTTCGCAAACGTTTTAGTGCTCCGTTCTAGCCTAGATGTGCACGTGGCGAGAATTCTGCCAGTCTGCTTGGCGTTTACTTGAAAAGCACCTGGCGAGACTTGCACATAGTAAAGTAAACAATAGTCAGTATTTTAGCGTACAAAAATCGTGGATATAGACCATGCCAAAGCGCCAGTTACTAGTGTGTGAAGAAGCGACTAAAACCGGACTGTCTAATACTTAGCTGAGGGGTTTAATTGCGCGAGTGTTAATGTTCAGTTCTTCCAGTCAATCACATTTTAATCGCACTCAGTAATGTTCTTATAACAGCTTACCTTATTAATTATCCAAATGTGTTACTAGATAAAAAAAACACGGGGTATCCGACATCGAACGAAATCGAACGAAATTCCCATAGAACTAAATCGAACGAAATCGAACTAAATCGTTCGATCGAGTTCGATTTGGTTCGGTCATAGAACGAAATCGAACACAATGTTTTTTTTTGTGAGTTGGATTTCCGAACGAAATCGAACTAAATCGTTCGTTCCGACAAGATCAGTAAGCATGATGCAGCCAGAAAATTACTGAACCAAATGCATCGGTGCTATGTAACTTATCTTAATTAATATATATAGTACAGCATACGAGTTTTTCTACGGTGTTCAAAGTATGTATATGTTGTAGGTTAAAATTATTTTAGGTTAAAAATTATTTCAAACTAGGCTAATTTTTATTTTCCTTTGTCCCAGATTTAATTTATTAACATAATCTCAGACAACGGAAAATAAAAATACCACCACCACCACCACCACCACCACACTCAATCATAATGTATCTCAATATTTAACTGTTTCCTAGCAAACTAAAATGAATTTACAAGCTAGTATATAAAAAATATCAAATGAGGCCTTAAACTACTGTAATAAAACGATAAAATCCGAGCTTTCGCCGATCAACGGCATCATCAGGGATGAAAAGATGATGCCGTTGATCAGCGAAAGCTCGGATTTTATTGTTTTATTACAGTAGTTTAAGGCCTCATTTGATAATTTTTATATCCTTAAAATGCTACTGAAGGACAACATCCAAAGATTGTTGAATTTACAAGTCTTAAGGAGGCTTGACCCATTTCTCAAGTCCACACCCTTTAAATTTTAATGGGCCATATATTTTGTTGTAGTGCATAAAAAGACAAGCCACTTTGCATGCAAACACACAATACATTAAACTTTATGGGAGTGTAGGATTTGTTTACATCGGTGCTTCCATGGCAACGGAATGGTGATCTTCTGAAATTCACAAGTTGCGGAGTTTCTCTAGATCAAGAGAAATTCTGGTAAAACCCGCTAGTGGACTAATTGATTAGACCATGGGCTTCAACTGGACAAAGTTTGAAAGAAATGTATGAGAGCGTTTTCGAAATTTTTAGGGATGAAGTTTTGGGGATTACTGAATACAGTGAAAAACATACTATTGACATAATTGGCTAATATCTAAAGAAAATGATGCGCGATGGGGATGCAGTTTCATCTCATAGTAGTTTGATTCCATTTGAAATGGTGTGTGAAAAAGTGAGGGGGTTGCTTTGGCCGATTGCAAGAAAGAAGGATTTGATTAGCGTGCGTTCAAATTGTTTAATTGTATGTTATTTTGCAACTCTAGCAAACAATATTTGCAATATCCGCATTTTTCCGATAAATTTGAATTAATAGTAAAATCCATGATGGCGGCCATCCTGGCAGCCATTTTGGATGACGTCACGGACCCCAACAGCGCCCCCACCCATAATATTTACCTTATCTTGTAGAGCACATCGCGGGCTATCTTTTAGATATAAAATATTTTGGAAATATTGTACCACGGTTGGGGTATACGTTTGCGTGTACGTCCGAGGGTTAAACGAAAGAAATGACCACATAGATTGAGATACATTATGGTACTATGATTATAATATAGCACGATCCTATAATTAGAACAGAATTTAAAAAAAAAAGTACATATCTACAAGAAAATCACGATAAATTGTTATTGTTATCATTCTATAATTAAAAGGATCAAAAAGACCTCAAAAAGCCAAAGGCTTGTAGAAATGAGGTCCCCTCATGATTTTGTTGTTGATTGAAATAATTTAGGACTAGCGGGCGCAGGAGGGGGGAAGGGAGGGGGTGTATAGTTTACTAAAGTTTAAAAGTGGCAAGAGTGGAGGAGTTTGAGACAGATTCTGGAAGAGAATTCCAAATTTTTGGACCCAAGTACAAAATAGTCAACTGTTTAGTGTTTTATTGCAGATCTGGTGGCATGTGTATGCACCTGGCCACTAGTTGTAAATAAACTTTAAAAAGTAGAAGGTAATGAAAGATGGTGATAGCAAAACATAAATTTAGCGATATGAAACGAAGTAACACTAAATTAAATAAATGTTGAGTTTGGCAAATAACGGGGCAGAGTGAGCACGGTATTCAGAGTTAGTTAAGGCACGGACAGCACGTTTTTGTAAGAGATAAATTCTGTTCAAATGAGTAACATAGTTCGGTGACCATACTTGTTACAGTACAGTTTGATAGGGATATATAAGAGTGAAATATATGGATAATTTAGTGCTGGTAGACAAAAGGTAACGAGACCTATAAATTATTCCGAAAGATTTTGCTATTTTATTGCAGAAAAAAATTATGTGTGATTTCCAACAAAGATTTTCATGAATATATACACCTAAGAATTTAGTTTCCTGTTTTTGCTCAAGATGCTCACTATCAAGGAGATATATTACTCGATAGTTTCTTTTCTCGACGTTTGAATATTATGTAATTGGTCTTATTAATATTGACTGACAGTTTATTTGCCTACATCCAAGCAGCAAATTAACCTAGTTTGAAATAATTTTAACCTAAACTATTTTTTACCAACAACATATACACTAAGCACTATACACTGTAAGCAGTAAGCACTAATCATTGACCTTACAGTTAGTCTGTAGCTCACCTTAATTAGTTGCAATTGAGTATCTTTATAAAAAATGATCCACCTGAGTAGCAACGGCCCTTATTTGTTAAAAATGTTAAGTTAAGAAAGCCAACGACGAAGGATTAGCTCATATCAATCAAGTAACGAAGAAATGTTTCGACGTCCTTTATCCAGCGCTTGCAGCTGCTCCCCATCACGGCTCGAAATCAAGACCACTAGCTTTTGACTGTTTAATTAAAACTGGTTTCGCTTAGTCACTAAGATGCAGGTCGGTTACCAAAATATATTTATACCTTATAACGGCTTTTTTCCGAGAAAATTAATTCTTCTCTTAGCGTGACACCGACACAATCACAAAAACAATCATCTTCAGTTATCAAAAGTTCTAAAAACAATGTCGGGCAGATCAAAACTCGATGTTGTAACCATGCTTTAAGATTACCATCTCATACAAGTTACATGAACCTTACTGATCATGGTAAAATTCGCGGAAACATTACTTTCTAGAACACATCCAGAGTGTTACACGAATGTATCAGTCATCACGGTCTATGATTGTTGATTGTCTAAGATTGATTGGTCTATGATTGTTGATTGTCTTACATTGTCTAAGATTGTTGTAGATTATCCTAATTTCTTTTTAAGGATAGAAGGCAAGTGAACGTGGCTCCTGATCAGTTGCTCAGATCAAAATGAAAGAAAAATGTATTGAAATCGCCGACCGATCCAGTAAAGTCAATTTTCAGTCACAACCTACTCTGAATAGTCTGAATAGCTAGTTTGGCCCCGGGGGGGGGGGGGGGGTACTCAACAACGTTTTGTACGGGGATGCTCCGCCCCGAAGGGCCAAACCCTTACCCTTTCATATACCGTTTTTGACAGAAAAGGTACCCCTTTCATATACCTTTCATTGAAAATGGTACCCCTTTCATATACCTTTCATTGAAAATGGTACCCCTTTCATATACCTTTCATTGAAAATGGTACCCCTTTTCAGTCTCAACCTACTCTGAATAGTCTGAATAACTAGTTTGGCAGGTTTTGACTCATCAGTATGCATCGTTTGCACGATCAAGTGCAACGACTGATAACTACCACGGCGCGAAATGTATGCCAGGGCCCGGTTGTTTTGAAAACCGGATTAGAACTTAACCGAGGATATGATTTCTCTTGTTAAAAGTGTTTTCAAATACTAACTTTTAAGCTATACACGAAAAAAAGGCAAAGTCGAAACTAAAGAGCGAAAATACTTTAGGAGAATTCATGGGAAATAAACTTGATCAATTACTAATTGTGATGTGCTTGTTCCTTGAATAGTCTCAAGAAAAAAATCCCGCTTTCTTGGAATTTCTATACTTGCTTATTGAATATGCATATACTGTGCGAATATACGCGCGTTTATTGGCTAAATTTATTGTCAATGAGTACACACAGATTAAAACACGGAAGGTTGACGTCATCGGCGAAGTTTTGGCAAACGTTTCAGTTCCCTCGCTCGATATTTCAGCTTGATCAATGCAGCGATAATTCTAACACAAATCTAGTAAGAAATAGATGGAATGAAACTAAACAGCTAAAGAGAAACCTTAAAACTGAAAGATTAAAATGTTTGTTAACTAAAGGAACCAGACCTGAAAATCGGTGATGAGCAGGAATTACTGATGTCGCTGAAATAATCTTGACAGCAGTTGAACTAAATCGTGTTTAAAACAATTTAAACTGGAATAAAGATTAGTTTCGAAATTCCAATTTTTCCATGTTTCTCAGTGACTCTTCACTGGACTTTTTCCGAAGTTATAAATACCGAAAACACGATGCTTCGGAGTTTTACTGCTCTCATCTTCAGTTATCAACAGTTCTAAAAACAATGTCGAGCAGATTAAAACTCGACGTTGTAACCATGCTTTAAGATTACCATCTCATGCAAGTTACATGAACCTTACTGATCATGGTAAAATTCGAGGAAAAATTACTTTCTAGAACACATCCAGAGTGTTACACGAATGTATCAGTCCTCACGATCAATGTGCAGGAAAAGCACGGTCTCTCATGAATCTTTCTCTTTTGTAACCCCCTTTTCTTGGTCACAATCCCGGCATCTTTTCAACTCATGCCATCCTGCCGGAAGAACTACTGTACAGGATAGAAGGTTCTCTACACTATATTCTGAAAAACATACAGTCGATCACATTAACGTTGTTCAAGAAAAAAAGACGTTTACAAGTTAACAAAAGTCACGTGCCTTATTAACATTCAAATTACGCGCGTGTGGAAACTGAATTATTCCATTGGAACGTGCAGCTGAACACATGTGTAGAAAATGGCCACGGCGGGAAGTTCAAAACAGTTTTTAAACTGTTTAGAAGTACGCGTTTTGGATGAAAAGAAAAAAAGTAGTTACCTAACAAGAAGAATAACTAATTTCCCAGTTCTGGAAAGCGTCGAAGAATTCCGTTCGAAACTAGCTCACATTCTGCCAGATTTGGCGGATAAGCTTATGAAAAAAATGTCAAATTGGCTATATTATATACAAGTGCGTTTAACTGTCATTGGACTTACAAAGAGATTATATTATTGGCTATCTCCTGGTACGTTTTTGCATAAAACAAGTGTTGATATATTATTCTCCACCTCAAATCGTCGGAAAAAAGACGAGGCATCTTTGAATATCAACGACTTTTCGCCGTGTTATTATTACGTGTTATTATGCAAATTCAAGGTCCCGCGCGAGGAAATTGAATATTTAATTGTTTTGTTAACTTGTAAACTTCTTTTTTCTTGAACAACGTTAATGGGATCGACTGTATACGGGGCACACAACCAGATTTTGCAATAAAAAATAAGAAAAGATATACTTTAACCGCTTTAATATTCCAGTTTACTTGTCGTTTACTTGAAATGCACATGACGAGAGGCAGCTGTTAAATTTGCTCAAAGTTAAGTCGATAATATTCAGTATTTTACCGTACAATTATCGACGTGCTATGGTGCAGCAGAGACATTATGCCAAAGCGGCAGTTACGTGCGTGAAGAAGCGACTGAATACTTTTTATTTGAGCTGAGGGATCTAATTGCTCGAGGACGGTCGGTCACAATGAGAATGTTTTCTTCATCATTCGTATTTTAAAATTTGAAGCACTCATGAATATTACTGAGTGAATTTAATGTTTGTCGAATAACAAACAAAAGTTGTTGTCGTTATCCATCCTCGCTATAATATACATACATAGGACTATAAGCTTAACCTTTTTCTAGGACTTATAATAAAAACTGAAGCTTTGCTTGCGATTCATAACAGAATGCATATATGTTATAAGGTGTTCTTACCATTTCTATTAGAGTATGTATCGTTTAAGGAACCGCAACTAAAAAAAATGAAAACGAAAGTGCGTATGTTGTTAAGTATCGCTCTATACGGCCCCAAAAATGATCTTCAGTCGCAAATTTGTTCTTCAATCTATGATGCATCAAGGTTATACGTGGCCTTTTAACGTATTAATATATTGCTATAATGCAAAATGTAGGTTAGCCTGCGACTAAAGCGCCAGTTACTGAGGCATGATATGAATAATGATTTCGGAGAACTGTGTTGAGCGGTAGTACGAGTCTCGCACAAGGATTACTTCCCTTTCATCCACATTTCAAAACTCCTAATCATTGATCTGATAATTAATTGTACCAGCTCAAAACGAAAGTGTGTCTTTTTGTCTGCCAAACCGTATTAAACATATACATAAAGAAGCGACCGAATATACTAAAATGCTGTTTCAGAACTAAGCTTAGGGTTTTAATTGCGCAAGTATACGAATCTCAAACTTGGAATGTTTTCTTCTTCATTCGCATTTAAAACTTGAGGCAATAAGCAGTGATCTTATACCAACTCACCTTGAAAGATTGAAAGATTGTTGTAGATTATCCCAATTTCTCTTAAGGATAGAAGGCAAGTGAACGTCGCTCCTGGTCAGTTGCCCAGATCAAGTTAAAAGAAAAGTGTATTGATATCGCCGACCGATCCAGTAAAGTCAACTTTCAGCCACACCCTACTCTGAGTAGCCTGAATAGCCTGAATAGCCTGAATAGCCTGAATAGCCTGAATAGCCTGAGTAGTCTGAATAGCCTGTAATTGAGTCGAATAAAAACTAGTTTGGCAGGTTTTGACTCATCAGTATGCATCATATGCACGATCAAGTGCAACGACTGACTACGACGGCGCGAAATGTGTGTCAGGGCCCGGTTGTTTTGAAAGCCGGATTAGAACTTAACCGAGGCTTTAATTTCTCTTGTTAGTAATGTTTCAAAAACTAATTTTAAGTTATACGCGAAAACAAGTTAATGTCGAAACTAAAAAGCGACTTAAGAAGATACTTTAGGTATAAGAAACTTGATCGATTACTTGTGCTTGTTCTAGAATAGTCTCAAAAAAAAATATCCCGCTTTCACGGAATTTCTATGTAAGCTTATTGAATATACATATGCTGTGCTAATTTACATGCACTTATTGGCTAATCATTTATTGTCAATGAGTACGCACGGATGAAAACACGGAAAGCTGACGCAATCGGCGAAAGGTTTGGCAAACGTTTCAGTTCGCTTGCTCCGCGATGTTTCAGCTCGCTCAATGTTGCGAGAATTCTTCCACAAATTTATGCGCAGGCGACATAGGCGTACGAGGGGGAGGGGCTGGGGGGGGGGGGGGGGGGGAGGGGGGCTGCAGTCCCCCCAGTCGTAAAAAATATAGTATTATTCGGGAAAAACTGGTCAACTATTCGGGCACCACAGACACAGAAAAAATATTGAATTATTTTGTGATTCAATGTCTTAAATTGATTGTTTTTATTTCGTAATTCACATTACTCACTTAACTTTCTAACCAAGCTCTATACTACATCGATCATGTCATTGATCTGCATGATAACTCCATAAAATGATAACCGCGTGAGCGGACATAGGTCTTATTTACATGGAAAGGGGATGACCCTAGTGCTACGATCATCCGCGAGCGCAACATGTTTTCTACTTTCAGTTTACATGCGAAGGGTTGCATTTGACCCTAGCGCTAAGATCATCCTAGCGCCAGGATGATCCGAGCTCCATGTAAACGGCCTCGGGAGCCCCAAGGTTATCTTCGCTTTTGTTATTGTCGCCCACCGCCTTGCTTTGCAACCGCGCCGAACTCAAAGGTACTGGGGCCATCCTGCCGAATTTTTCACATAAACCAAATGAAAAGTTGATCCTGGATGCCGCATTTACGCGTGTAAACCAAATGAACGTTCCAGGATCATCCTAGCACCAGGATAATCCTCTTTCCCTGTAAATAGGAGCATAGCACGACAAATTTGCGTTGTGGTCCGCGAACTGGTGGGAATGATATTGTAGACCGCCCAGGGACTGAAACTAAGTATAACATTTGGCGACCATCTTGCTTAGGACAGTATGTGTAGTTGGTATCTGGTCGTTCAAAGTATGTCTTCGTCGAAGTCTCGCAAAATATATCTTATCGGTACCGTGTGAAAAGTGCGAAGAATACGAGATGTAGAAGCTCATTCACAGTTCACAGTGGTTGGAAAGTAAAATGTCAGCGAGTATCAGAATCATCATCATGACGAATAAACATGACGTCACGAGTTTCATTCGGGCAAATTAAGTTCAGCCCCCCCGACAACATTTTTCCCGTACGCCGATGGCAGGCGATCATATACTCATGAAGCGGGTAATCTAATGAGAAATAGATGGAATAAAACCAAAAAAGCCAAAGCGAAACCTGAAAGCTGAAAGATGATATAAATGTTTGCAAAGGAACCATACCTGAAAATCGGTGGTGAGAAGGACTGCTGTTTGGCGCTAAAATAAGCTTCATCGCAGTTGAACTAAATCGTGTTTAATAGCGGATTACTTTGAGAACAATATTAAATTGGAATAAAGGTTAGTTTCGAAATTTCAATTTTTCCATGTGTCTCAGTGACTCTTCACTGGCTTTTTCCGAGGTTATAAATACTAGATACACAATGCTTTTTTACTGCTCTCATATTCAGGTATCAAAAGTTCCAAAAACAATATCAGAAGGATACCACATCGTGCAAGTTACATGAACCTTTCAGATCATTGTAAAATTCACAGAAAAAAATTACTTTGTGGAACACATCTAGAGTGTTACATGAATGTATCAGTCATCACGGTCAATGTGCAGGAAAAGCACGGTCTCTCATGAATCTTTCTCTTTTGAAAACCGTTTCTCGTGGTCACAATCCCGGCATCTTTTAATTTGAACTCATGCCAGGCTCTCGTACATTCAACCTTGGAAGCGTGGACACCCATCCTGCCGGAATAACTACTGATCTACATTATATACGATATACAAGGCGCACAACCATATTGTGCAACATAAAATTACTTTAACTGCTTTAATATTCTAGTTTACTTGTCGTTTACTTGAAACGCACCTGGCAAGAGGCGGCTGTAAAATATGCACAATGTTAATCCTATTCGGCCTGGGCTTTTTTTGAGTTCCTGAGCCTGGGGGGGGGGGGGGGCACATTGTGCCCTCCCCCCCTTCGTAACTTCAAGAACATTAAGGCTACGACAGTGAAACCTAGAGGGTACATAGTGCGTCCGAAACTGTCTCCTTTGCGGTCCGCACAATGGAACAATGACGTCATATGACGTAGTTATACGGCCGCCATCTTGGATTTCTGAATTTTCTTAAAACCTCTTAAAAACCATCCAAATTGACTCAAAATTAATCAAAACCAATAAATAAACGCTAAATGACGTAAAAATATAAAAGTTATATCAATAAACATTGTTTTTCTTCATTCAAAGGTACAAATATGCAAATTTCAAAAAACATGGCTGTCAAAATCTTGTTGCCATGGAAACATCAAGTCACGTGATCAAAAATTGTCATATAAAATTGTTGCCAGATAAATTTTAGGAAAAGTCACAAAGTTTGATGGCGTTTGAATACATAGTAAAGAAGTTATGAACGTTCAAAGTTAGCGCGGGCACTTTGTGCCCCCCCCCCCCCCCCCCTAGGCCGAATAGGGTTAAGTCGAAAATATTCAGTACTTTACCGTACAATATCGACGTGCTATGCTGCAGCCGAGATATATCATGCCAGAGCGCCATGGTCAGTTACATGCGTGAAGACTGAGCAACTAAATACTTTTAATCTGAACTGAGGGATTTAATTGGTCGAGGGCAGTTGGTCACAATGAGCATCGATGTTTTCTTCATTATTCGTATTTAAAAAATTAAAGCACTCATGAATGTTCTTATACGGCCGCTTACCTAAATTGATTATCTAAGCGTTCCACTCAATATAAAGCAAGTAACGGAGGATTACTTGTATTTCTTCCTAGAAAGCTCTCGATGAAAGCATTCGGTTTTTCATGCATGTATGCTTCTTTTAATTATATGTTTATATGTTAACCCTATTCAGACCGGGCTTTTTTGGATCTTCTGAGACCGGTGGGGGCGGATTCCGCCCCCCCTTCGTAATTTCTACAGGAAAGTAGGTATGGACACCAAATTTTCAGGAGACATTGTATGTCCGAAATTCTATCGATCCACATAATTATGTTGTCATGACAACTTCTATGACGTCATAATTACGTCATATATTGACAGTTCATTCACAGAAAGTGTTTGCCGTACCTATCTCTAAATTGTTTTGAATAATGACAATAATGTTTTCTCTGATGATGTTGGAAAACATTTTTAATGTATATATTGGTACTTGTAACTTGTAGCAACATGATGACGTCATCATGACGTCATAAAAATATATTTGTTTTGATGTTTTAATTTTTGTAATTAAACCACAATCTAAGGGAAGTATAAATTTTTCTTACTCTGTAATTGTTTAAACATTTGTATAACAACAACTTTTTATGTTACCATGACAGTTAATGTGACGTCATCATGACGTCAATATGACGTCAGATGTGCAAGAAAACGTCCAAAAGGCGAGAAAATGTCACCTTAAAATACTTAAGATGTATTTATTCTAAAAAAATACATAAAAAATAAATAAAGCTAAAATAACAAAAAATAAAGAAAAAACAACATTAAAAAAAAAGAAAATAAATTTCCAAAATTTTTTTTGGGGCCGCCATCTTGGATCCGCCATCTTGGATCCGCCATCTTGGATCCGCCATCTTGGATCCGCCATCTTGGATTTGGAATATCGTATCCTGAGCACGGAATATGCGCTAAAATTACCCAAAATCACTCAAAATTAAAACATTAACATTTAAATCAAGCAAAGAGTAAAAAACAAGAATAAAAAATATGCGATAAAAGGTAGAAAAGAGTGAAATTTGAAAGAACTACAAAAAAGCCTCTTTAACTACGGTTACCATGGAAACGCCTCCTTACTTTTTTAATTTTGGATCAAGGACGACAACAATGCATCGTTTGGTGTTTAAATCCATAATAAAGATCAGTGTAAAACAGAATAACATAAAATAAACAGAGGAAATACTTATCTCTCAAAATGAGCAAAAAGCATCCGTCAAAATGTGGTTGCCATGGCAACGTCAAATTTTCTTTGACAACATACTTTCTACCAAAATGTTCACAGATAAATTTTAGGAAAAGTCGAGAAGTTTCAAGGCTGTAGGTAGAAAGGCTTAGAAGTTATAAACGTTCAAAGTCGGCGCGGGCACTTTCCGCCCCCCCCCCCCCCCGGTCTGAATAGGGTTAATTGTATGTATTTTTAAATATACATATAATTAAAACAAGCATACATGGATTAAAATACATTTAATGGCGAAGATAGGTGTTTTGTACAAGACCAAAATGCTGACCAAAATGATTTTTAAACTAAATATTTTTGACAAAATTTTATTGCAAAAGAAAGCTAAAAAGATTGTTAATTTACTGTATAAAAGGTATTCTAGGACGTCGAATGTTACGATAACAGAATCGTGTAGAAAATGGTCCAAAATGGCCAAAATTCAATGGTCTGATGAAAGCACCCGCGGACTCAAAAGGTTATTTTTCGTCTTATCGACATTTTGAAAAAAGTAAAATGAAAGCGAACCTTTTAATCCCATTTTCGAAAATAGGCTCTTTTGGTAAAATAAAAAGAAATTCGAAATTTTGCCTCTGTCCTCGATGGATTCTCGATATTTACAAACATTCGCTCTTAAAATTCTGCGGATAGGGGTTATAATTCGTTTGCTGTCGGCTTCGCGCTCATTTTCAGGAAAATTTAGACATGCTGTCCATACGTTTTGTTATTTCACATACGTTTAATTTTATTATGGTCACCCAGCTAGTTTAGCTTTTTGATTATTTTGGGTAACCAGTTACTGTATATATTTTTAATTTATATATTATGGATACAGCAGTTTGGTAGTGCACAAATGTGCAGTATTGCGCAACTCTGGGGACGGGAATGGGCTTGTTCATTTTAACCTGTTGTTTGACGATGCGAAGGCGACATGACAAAGTGTGAGTTGTGTTTTCTCTGTTGCATCTAACAGTTTCATATTCAATGTTCGTAAGGAAACTCAAGACGACACTGCGAAAGTGTCTGACACCCTCGCGATGAACTCTATGATACCTTTTGGACGGAAACCCGCTAAAACATGTTTAAATGAACATGAATAAGATTTAGACGAATCCGGAGACGAATACGTAGCGCTTGTTTAATAAAAAGTGAACACTGGACAGCGAAGGAAGAAATATAAGTGTCATAGGAATCCCAATTTATTTCACTTTCTTCGGTTGTTTGCTTTTTATGAATTTTTATTTCGTGAAGTTGAAGGAACAGAACAGCCACCTGAAACTTCGGGTGGAAAAATTCACCGCCGATAGAAGATGTAAACAATACACGTTTCTTTCGAGTTTCGCCTGCGCTAGTGAATGTTTCTCGGGCGAAAATAACCTTAAAACGATCACTGTTTCATTTAATTTTCTTTTCTATGTTTCGAATAGGAATAAATATTAGATATAGTTTCGTGTGTCTCATTGCGAGATGTTTTATGAAATAGCTGCGTTATGCGTTACTGGAAAGGTTTCAAATTGCTTTTTACATTATACAAATTGCAACATTTTTACTTCAACTGAAAAAATATATTTCAAAGGGCTCAATTTGTTTCTCTCCTAAATTATCACTTTTGTCGATAACTCTTACGAACATGATGTATATACAAGCCACAAAACTGTGGAATTGAAGTTTGGCAAGATATATTGTCTGGTAAAATCGATATTGCTATGACGACGATAAACAGGAAACTTAGAAATCAGTAAAAGTGAAATTTAGCGAGTTTAAGATGAAAACGAAAGTGCATATGTTGTTAAGTATTGCTTTATATGGCCCGAAAAATGATCTTCAGTCGCAAATTTGTTCTCAATCTATTATGCATCAAGGTTATACGTATAGCCTTTAAACGTACAAATATATTGCTATAATGCAAAATGTAGGTTAGCCGGCGACTAAAGCGCCAGTTACTGAATTGAAACATAATATGAATAATGATTTCGCAGAACTGTGTTGAGCGATAGTACGAGTCTCGCACAAGGATTACTTCCCTTTCATCCACATTTCAATACTACTACATGTAATCACTGATCTGATAATTATATCAGCCCAAAACGAAAGTGTGTCTTTTTGGCAGCCAAACCGTATTAAACATATGCATAAAGATGTGACCGAATGTTGTTTCAGAACTAAGCTGAGGGTTTTAATTGCGCAAGTATACGAATCTCAAAAAGGGAATGATTTCTTCTTCATTCGCATTTCAAACTTGAGGCAATAATCAGTGATATTATACCAACTCACCTTGGAAGATTGAAAGATTGTTGTAGATTATCCCATTTTCTCTTTGGGATAGAAGGCAAGTGAACGTGGCTCCTGGTCAGTTGCTCAGATCAAGTTAAAAGAAAAGTGTATTGATATCGCCAACCGATCTTTCAGTCACACCCTATTCTGAATAGCCTGTAATGGAGTCGAATAAAAACTAGTTTGGCAGGTTTTGACTCATCAGTATGCATCATATGCACGATCAAGTGCAACGACTGATAACTACGACGGCGCGAAATGTGTGTCAGGGCCCGGTCGTTTTGAAAGCCGGATTAGAACTTAACCGAGGATTTAATTTCTCTTGTTAGTAATGTTTCAAAAACTAATTTTAAGCTATACGCGAAAACAAGTTAATGTCGAAACTAAAAATCGAATATACTTTAGGAGAATTTTTTCAAGAAACTTGATCGCTCGATTACTTGTGCTTGTTTTAAATAGTCTAAAAATATATCCCGCTTTCTCGGAATTTCTCTGCAAGCTTATGTAATATGCATAAACTGTGTCAATTAACGCGTGCTTATTGGCTAATCATTTATTGTCAATGAGTATACACACGGTGAAAACACGGAAAGCTGACACAATCGGCGAAAGGTTTGGCAAACGTTTCAGTTCGCTTGATCGATGTTTCAGCTCGCTCCGGTGTGTCGAGATTTCTTCCACAATTGAATGAGAAATAGATGGAATAAAATTAATAAAGCTAAGATATCATGTTTGTTAAGGAACCAGACCTGAAAATCGGTGGTGAGCAGGAATTACTGCTGTCTGGCGCTAAAATAAGCTTGGCCGCAGTTGAACTAAATCGTATTAATAGCGGATTACTTTGAGAACAATATTAAAATGGAATAAAGCTTTAATATTTTCGAAATTCAATTTTTCCATGTGTCTCAGTGACTCTTCACTGGATTTTACCGAGGTTATAAATACTAAAAACACACTGACTGCTTCGGACAGTTTTATTGCTCTCATATTCAGGTATCAAAAGTTCTAAAAACAATATCAGACGGATACCACCTCGTGCAAGTTACATGAACCATTCAGATCATTGTAAAATTCACGGAAAAATTACTTTCTAGAACAAATCCAGAGTGTTACACGAATGTATCGGTCATCACGATCAATTAGCAAGAAAAGCACGGCCTCTCATCAATCTTTCTCTTTTGTAACCCCTTTTTCGTTGTCACAATTCCGATATCTTTTCAAATCATGTCAGGTTCTTATACATTCAACCTTGAAGCATGGACACCCATCCAGCCGGAATAACTACTAATCTACAGCATATACGATATACGAGGCGCACAACCATATTTTGCAACAAAAAATCTACTTCAACTGCTTTAATATTCTAGTTTACTTGTCGTTTACTTGAAACGCACCTGGCAAGAGGCAGCTGTAAAATATGCACAAACAGGTTAAGTCGAAAATATTCAGTATTTTACCGTACAATATCGACGTTCTATGCCTGCTGCAGCCGAGATATATCATGCCAAAGCGCCAGTTACATGCGTGAAGACTGAACAACTGAATACTTTTAATCTGAACTGAGGGATTAAATTGGTCGAGGGCAGTTGGTCACAATGAGCATCGATGTTTTCTTCATCATTCGTATTTAAAAATTTAAAGCACTCATGAATGTTGTTATAACGGCTTACCTAGTATCTAAGCGTTCCACTCGATATAAAGCAAGTAACGACGGTTCCTGAGTGCGGTTTTAGGACGAAGGGCGAAAAATATGGTCTGACCAGGTTATAAGCTGAATCGGAAACAGTCGTCGCAGCCAAATATCATAGAATATTCTTTTGCTCCTTACAATTTAGGATAGCTGGAGACGAGCAAAGGATTGATTAGAGAACGGAGGATTACTTGTATTTCTTCCTAGAATGCTCTCGATGAAAGCATTCGGTTTTTCATGCATGTATGCTTGTTTTAATTATATGCATATTACATTAACTGGCGAAGATAGGTGTTTTGTACAAGACCAAAATGCTGACCAAAATGATTTTTAAACTTAATATTTTTGACAAAATTTTATTGCAAAGGAAAGCTAAAAAGATTGTTAATTTACTGTGTAAAGGCATTGTAGGACGTCGAATGTTACGATAACAGAAGCGTGTAGAAAATGGTCCAAAATGGCCAATATTCAATGGTCCATGAAAGCGCCCGCGGACTCAAAAGGTTATTTTTCGTATTATCGAAATTTTGAAAAAAAGTAAAATGAAAGCGAACCTTTTAATCCCATTTTCGAAAATAGGTTCTTTTGGTAACATAAAAGAAATTCGAAATTTTGCCTCTGTCCTCGATCGGATTCTCGATATTTACAAACATTAGCTCTTAAAATTCTGCGGATAGGGGTTATAATTCGTTTGCTGTCGGCTTCGCGCTCATTTTCAGGAAAATTTAAGCATGCTGTCCATAAAGGCGCTGTTACACTAGGCAATATTTCGTGCAACTTGTCTCGCAACAACTAAAAACCGTGCGTTGCGATGCTGCGAGACAAGTTGCCTGGAGGGTGTTACACTAGGCAATGTTTCTTGCAATTTGTCTCGCCCGACGGTGAAAGGAGCAATTTCATTGGCTAAAGTCACAAAACGTTGCGACACAAGTTGCAGGAAACGTGTTACACTACGCAACGCTTGAAAAATTCGTTGCGGCGTGGCGAGAATCGTTGCGAAAAGTAGAACCGACTTCTACTTCTCGCAACGATTGCGGCAACAAAAAAATCGCGAGAAATGTTTGTTGCGGGGTATGTTACACTGGGCAATTTTTCATGCAACTTGTGTCGCAACAAAATTGCGAGACAAGTTGCACGAAACATTGCCTGGTGTAACAGCGCCTTAAGTTTTGTTATTTCACATACGTTTAATTTTATTATGGTCACCCAGCTAGTTTAGCTTTTTAGTTATTTTGGGTAACCAGTTACTGTATGTATTTTTAATTTATATATTATGGATACAGCAGTTTGGTAGTGCACAAATGTGCAGTATTGCTCAACTCTGGGGACGGGAATGGGCTTGTTCATTTTTACCTGTTGTTTGGCGATGCGAAGGCGACATGACAAAGAGTGAGTTGCGTTTTCTCTGTTGCATCTAACAGTTTCATATTCAATGTTCGTAAGGAAACTCAAGACGACACTGCGAAAGTGTCTGACACTCTCGCGATGAATTCTATGATATCTTCTGGACGGAAACCCGCTAAAACATGCCGAACATGAAGAAGATTTAGACGAATCCGGAGAGGAATAAGTAGCTCTTGTTTAATAAAAAGTGAACATTGGACAGCGAAGAAAGAAATATAAGTGTGATAGGAATCCCAATTTATTTCACTTTCTTCGGTTGTTTGTTTTTTATGAATTTTTATTTCGTGAAGTTGAAGGAACAGAACAGCCACCTGAAACTTCGGGTGCAAAAATTCACCGCCGATAGAAGATGAAAACAATGCACGTTTCTTTCGAGTTTCGCCTGCGCTAGTGAATGTTTCTCGGGCGAAAATAACCTTAAAGCGATCACTGTTTCATTTAATTTTCTTTTCTATGTTTTGAATAAGAATAAATATTAGATATAGTGTGTCTCATTGCGAAATGTTTTATGAAATAGCTGCGTTATGCTTTACTGGAAAGGTTTCAAATTGCTTTTTACATTATACAAATTGCAACATTTTTACTTCAACTGAAAAAATATATTTCAAAGGGCTCAATTTATTTCTCTCCTTCTAAATTATCACTTATGTTGATAACTCTTACAAACATAATGTAGATACATGCCACAAAACTGTGGTAGACTTAAGCTGAGTGTGATCGACTTTAAGTTTTGTGAGCTGAATAAATAAACATAAAATTGCCTTTCCTTCTCCATCTTCCGTACTAAACTAGCATAGGACTGAGGTGAACGTTTTCTTTTTTCAGCACCTTTAAACTGGCTTTCTTGCGATCGGTGACTACGGCGGCTACAGTGATAACAAGTTTTTTCTCGATCGGCGAATGTGACGTTGCGTTTTTCCTTGGTCATGCGTCGGGAAGGAAGTGGAACTGTAAATGAACCGTTCTGCGCGGGTAACTTCGACAACTATACAGGGACAAGCTATAATAGCCCAGAGAGACACGCTTGCTGCGATAAAAAGGCTTGCTACAAACTCGGAACACGAGATCTCTAACTTCAGGTTTACAGAGCTTCAGCCAGAAATAACTGAACCGCCAACACAAATTGTTTCAACAAGCTAAGATCACTAGTAAAGCATTATCAGTATCGGAGCCAGAAAATTAACCAAATGTGTATATATGTATATATATATATATATATATATATATATATATATATATATATATATATATATATATATATATATATAACTTATCTAACTTAATACATATAGTACAGCATACGGGGTTTTCTACGGTATTCGAAGTATGTATACGTGGCATTCAACAATATTTTGGAACAATAGATCGACTGAAATATTCCAGTTTACTTGGCGTTTACTTGAAATGCACCTCGCGAGAGACGGCTGTGAAATAAAATATTTAGTATTTCACCGTACAAATATCGACATGCTATGCTGCAGCAGATAAATTATGCCAAAGCGCCAGTTACATGAGCGAAGAAGCGACTATATAAAACCGGTCTGCCGAATACTTAGATGAGGGGTAACGTTTATTTGCGCAAGGGCCGTCTGATAATGTTTTCTTCCTCAATCGCATTTCAGTCGCACTCAGTACGTTCTTATAACAGCTTACCTTATTAATTATCCAAGTGTGTTACTAGATATAAAGTAACGACAGCTCCTATGTTTTGTTTTAGGACTAGACTGCTAGCAATCCCTCTTTGGGTTGTTGCTGGAAAGCGAGCGAAAGTAATGCGAGCCGAGTGGGCGCTGGACAGTCGAGTGCTGGATAGCCGAGCGGGCGAGCCAATCATGAGCGAAAGTAATGCGAGCCGAGTGGGCGCTGGACAGTCGAGCGCTGGATAGCCGAGCGGGCGAGCCAATCATGAGCGAAAGTAATGCGAGCCGAGTGGGCGCTGGTTCCTCTTCGCTGGTCTCGCCGAGTTTCTTTTCGTGATTAACTCGGCCACTGGACTGAAGTAATTTCACAAAACCAATGTTAGTCTCTCGATCAATTTATTTTACCAGTACACAAAGAATAAGGGTTGAAATGTTTATTTGAAATAAAACATACAGAATTTTATTATTTTTGAAATTTTAAATATATATGCCATATACCATATTTAGAGATGTCTATGTGGAATTTTCAATGCGAAATCTTAAACGCGAAAAATTTCACTTTTACTGATTTCGAAGTTTCTTGTTTATCGTCGCCATGGTAAGATCGATTTCACCAGAAAATTTATCTTGTCAAACTTCAGTGCAAAACCATTTTTTATGCTTCTTTCTGAAGTCTCGTCATATGACGTCTATCACTTGTGCCATTTGCTTGTTCCTAGAATTGTCTCAAGAAAACATCTCGCTTTCTCGGAATTTCTATGCATGCTTATTGAATATGTATATACTGTGCGAATTCTCGCGCGCTTATTGGCTAATTTTGTTGTCAATAAAAGTACAGCCGGGTAAAAACACGGAAAGCTGACGCCATTGGCGTAAGTTTTGGCGAACGTTTCAGCTCGCATGCTGAACATAACTTATGCCAAGAGAGCTAGGCATAACGTATAACGAAGGCATAGAGAAACAATAATTCTATAAATGGCTACACAGCATGAAAACCTCCGGTCGCTTAAGAGATTTTTATCCCAAAGATCATTAAAGAGTCATACAATACATATCAAGCATGCAAAACTGAGACAAAGAGATAAATATTGACTAGTCACAATTCTATATTGGTGATCTAAAGGAAACAAATATCTCTTAGACCTTCTTCGGAAAGCAATTCTAAAGGCTTCTTTATATATTTTGCGACTAGCGGGAGTCGTGTTTGGCCTGTCACCTTTGTAACGCTCATTTCCACGGAGGAGCCGCATTTCTACAGAGGAGGCTCATTTCTACGGAGGAGGCTCATTTCTACGGCGAAGGCTCATTTCTACGGAGGAGGCTTATTTCTATGGAGGAGGCTCATTTCTACGGAGGTGGCTTGTTTCTATGGAAGAGGCTTATACTTGTGTTGAAAACAAGAACCATTGTATAGAAGAGGCGAGTTTTTATACAGAAACGGCATTAATTTAAAGTGTGTTGCAGTGGCCCTAGTGGGCCACCGTAAAAAGGACCAAGGCACTTGCCTCGGTAAAAATTAAATAAGTACAAGGATTGGATCTCTCTTGTAAGAGGTTATGCATAAAAAATGAAAGAAGTTTTTTTTTTTCGATATTGCCTCGGTAAGAATTTTCGCCTGCCTACGGCCCTGAAAAGCATCCGTCTTTCTCGGTCATTAAAGGTGGTCAGACACGAGGGGTCATGTCGCAGCGACATGTAGCAGCGACAAAAATTTGTGTAGTAATCACCGAGGGACATGTAGCAGGAAACATGCGGCGGGGACATGTAGCAGGGACAAAATCATAGCGCTTGCACACACATGAAATGTTGCGGGGACACGTCTCAGTGACATGTTAGCAACACGTCCCCTCTTGTGAAATGAAGCTAAATGATACTATCATAATTGTGCAACACCAATTTTGGGGACATTTTGTCCCCGCGACATGTCGCATGGAGATCAACTTGTTGAGACGTGTCCCCCGCAACATTTTCATGTGTGTGCAAACGCTATGATTTTGTTCCTGGTACACTTCCCCGCTACACGTCTCTGCTGCATGTCCCTCAGTGTGTACAATACAAATTTTTGTCGCTACAGTACTACATGTCGCTGCGACATCCTTAAATTAACACTGACATTGTATTTGCAGATGAACTTGTCCTTTCTATGGACTGCTAGTTCTTGGAATTGGTCGGGCTAAAACGCCTGTTATATTTACAAAGAAGCGACTACTATAATAGCAGTGGTGTTTCAGTTTGTACTGCTAGACTGTTATGTTGTTGAATCTGACTGCTATAGAACTGAACTAAGTCAGTGAATTTAATGTTTGCAAATAAACAAAAAATTGTTGTCGCTATCCATCCTCGCTATAATACACATACATAGGACTTAACTGAACGTTTTCAAAATGTAGGTTAGCCTGCGACTAAAGCGCCAGTTACTGAAGAAAAAAAGAGACTGAATAATGCCGATTTCGCAGAACTGTTTTGAGCGGTAGTCTCGCACAAGGAGTACTTCGTTTCATTCACGTTTTCAAAACTAATAATCACTGATCTGATAATTATACCAGCTCAAAATGAAAGTGTGTCTTTCTGGAAGCCAGACCGTATTAAACACTTGTATAACGAGGCGACCGAATGATGTTTCAGAACTTAACTGAGAGTTTTAATTGCGCAAGTACGAATCTCAAACTGGAATGTTTTCTTCTTCATTCGCATTTTAAATTTGAGGCAATAACCAGTGGCCTTATACCAACTCACCTTAGTTGATTATCCCAATTTCTCCTAAGGATCAATACTGAAGCAAGTAAACGTACGTAGCTCCTGATCAGTTGCTCGGATCAAGTTGAAAGGGATTGATATCGCTGACCAATCCAGTAAATTATGTCAACTTTCAATTACAAATAGCCTGTCATCAAATCATAACTTGTTGTCTATCTTAATACAAACTAGAGGTGGGAGCTTGAAGTATTCTTTTTACTTGTTCGATTCCTAGCATTAATATTCTCTTAAGACTTAAGAAAAGCATCCGGTTTTCTCGGAATTTCCTCCGAAGTGTACATTATGTTTGTCAGTGAACCTGTCGGACTCGATTTTAATGAACTGCCAGTTCTTGGAATTTGACCTTCCCGCTCCTATTCAACTCCGAAAACGGAAAACATCAAAACAACCTAATTAATGTACAACAATTCAAGAACATGGAGAGCATTTGAAACGCTTACAAATATCTTTGTAAATGCTATAAAAACTAGGTCTGGTTAAAACGGCCGTAGTAACAATTTAAAAACAAGCGCCGCACTACTTTTATACCATTATGTTATTAAATCTGACTGTTATACAACATAAGCTAAGTCAGTGAATTAAATGCTTGCGAGTAACAAACAGAACTGAACTTGTTGTCCTTCTCCATCCTCGCTAATAAACACACGTAGGACTGAATTGAACGTTGCCATTACCTATAAACTGAAGCGTTCTTACGATTCATAACAGAATGCATATTATAAGGTGTCTTTAGGACTTCTCTTATCGTTTATTGATTTAGGAACCGCACCTGAATAACTTGAAAACGAAAGTGTTTTGCATTGCTCTAACCCCCCAAAAACTGATCTTCAGTCAGAAATTAGTTTTTCAATCCTTTATGCATTAAGGTAATACGCAGCCTTTTAACCCACGAATACCTTGCTATACTGGAAAATGTAGGTTAGATGGCGACTAAAGCGCCAGTTACAGGCATAAACTACCTTATTACATGAAATTTTCGCGACACGTTAATTTCGCGAATTTCGCGATTTGAAAAAAATCGCGAAATTTAAGTGACGCGAAAATTAAATGTCGCGAAAATAACATGACGCGAAAATTAAGTGACGCACATTTTGTCAATAACTTAAAAAACGACTTTATTACCATTACACACGTTTATAACAATCATTTTGAACTATTGTGGTAATGTTCTGGTCCTTTGAGCATGAACTACAAACCGTGCCTTGTATACACTGTGAGAACATCTTTCTTGTTACTGTTTACATAATCAGTTGCGTTTCTGTTTATTTGGACATTGTTGATTGAGTTGTTTGATCAACTTCAGGGACATGTTAAATAACATTGACAAAGAAATAAAGTGTGTCTCACTCAAAAACGCGAAATTAAAGTGAGTCAAAATGCAAAATTTTCGCAAAATCGCGAAATTCAGGTGTCGCGAAATATGCGAACCTCAAAATCGCGAAATTAACGTGTCGCGAAAATTTCATGTAATAAGGTAGAGCGACTGAATAGTGATTACGCAGAACTGTGTTGAGCGTCTCACACGAGGATAATTTCCTTTTCATTCGCATTTTCAAAACTGCAAATCAGTGATCTTAAAAGTATATCAGCTCATAACGAAAGTGTGGTGTCTTTGGCAGTTACCATGCTAAATGCATGCATAAAGAAGCGACCGAATATTAATGTTTCAGAACTGCATGAGCTGAGGGTTTTAATTGCGCAAGTAGAAATGGGAAAGTTTTCTTCATATCCCGCCCCCCTTATTCCTCCAAAAACATAAAGATTAAAACAACTTATTAACGCTCGATTAGCCAGCCATTAGAGTACACCATATTGGAGTGCTTAAACAACAGGAAATGTCTGATTAAGAATATAGCTTAAGTCCCATAGGATTCGTTTAGGACACCAATATGGCCGCTATTCCATTGTTTTGGGACTTATTCTACCCAAACTATTAATTTGAGAGATTGTGTTTCTCCCAATATATATGGTTCTTGGCGATCGCATCTTGCATCTCTTTCCTTCGTCCATTTGAACATCAGTTTTGCCTTTTTGTTACCGAAAAGAAAAAAAATGACATCATTTTTTTAAGCTGGTTTTCACTGGTTTTTACTATGAGTAACATAGGCATAAGCATACGCATAATCGGAAGCATACAGCATAACATAAGCGATTACTGTTATGATTCGCTTATGCTTGTGCTTAGTCGCTAAAAAAAAAACAGGCTTTTTTATGCGTTTGACTTGCGTCTTGTCATAAATATGACAATTGCTTGTGCATGTGCTTTCCTGGAAAACCTTCAAGAACACGTGCACCGCATCAAGAAAACGTCCCGCTTTCTCAGAATTTCCATTCATGCTTATTTATATGTATGAAAGGTACACATTCTCGCGCGCTGATTGGCTAATAACAAGTTCACGCGATCAGGAAACGTTTTCGCAAACGTTTAAGTGCTCCGTTCTAGATGTGCACGTGGCGAGAATTCTGCCAGTCTGCTTGACGTTTACTTGAAAAGCACCTGGCGAGAGCCAGCTGTAAAACTTGCACATAGTAAAGTAAACAATAGTCAGTATTTTAGCGTACAAAAATCGTGGATATAGACCATGCCAAAGCGCCAGTTACCAGTGTGTGAAGAAGCGACTAAAACCGGACTGTCTAATACTTAGCTTTGGGGGTTTAATTGCGCGAGACTGTGTTAATGTTCAGTTCTTCCAGTCAATCACATTTTAATCGCACTCAGTAATGTTCTTATAACAGCTTACCTTATTAATTATCCAAATGTGTTACTAGATATAAAGAACACGGGGTATCACATCGAACGAAATCGAACGAAATTCCCATGGAACTAAATCGAACAAAATCGAACTAAATCGTTCGATCGAGTTCGATTTGGTTCGGTCATAGAACGAAATCGAACACAATGTTTTTTTGTGAGTTGGATTTCCGAACGAAATCGAACTAAATCGTTCGTTCCGACAAGATCAGTAAGCATGATGCAGCCAGAAAATTACTGAACCAAATGCATCAGTACTATGTAACTTATCTTAATTAATATCAGGATATAGTATAACATACGAGTTTTTCTACGGTGTTCAAAGTATGTATATGTTGTAGGTTAAAATTATTTTAGGTTAAAAATTATTTCAAACTAGGCTAATTTTTATTTTCCTTAGTCCCAGATTTATTAACATAATCTCAGACAACGGAAAATAAAAATACCACCACCACCACCACACTCAATCATAATGTATCTCAATATTTAACTGTTTCCTAGCAAACTAAAATGAATTTACAAGCTAGTATATAAAAATTATCAAATGAGGCCTTAAACTACTGTAATAAAACGATAAAATCCGAGCTTTCGCCGATCAACGGCATCATCAGGGATGAAAAGATGATGCCGTTGATCGGCGAAAGCTCGGATTTTATTGTTTTATTACAGTAGTTTAAGGCCTCATTTGATAATTTTTATATCCTTAAAATGCTACTGAAGGACAACATCCAAAGATTGTTGAATTTACAAGTCTTAAGGAGGCTCGTACCCATTTCTCAAGTCCACACCCTTCCAATTTTAATGGGCCATATCTTTTGTTGTAGTGCATAAAAAGACAAGCCACTTTGCATGCAAACACACAATACATTAAACTTTATGGGAGTGTAGGATTTGTTTACATCGGTGCTTCCATGGCAACGGAATGGTGATCTTCTGAAATTCACAAGTTGCGGAGTTTCTCTAGATCAAGAGAAATTTTGGTAAAACCCGCTAGTGGACTAATTGATTAGACCATGGGCTTCAACTGGACAAAGTTTGAAAGAAATGTATGAGAGCGTTTTCGAAATTTTTAGGGATGAAGTTTTGGGGATTACTGAATACAGTGAAAAACATACTATCGACATAATTGGCTAATATCTAAAGAAAATGATGCGCGATGGGGATGCAGTTTCATCTCATAGTAGTTTGATTCCATTTGAAATGGTGTGTGAAAAAGTGAGGGGGTTGCTTTGGCCGATTGCAAGAAAGAAGGATTTGATTAGCGTGCGTTCAAATTGTTTAATTGTATGTTATTTTGCAACTCTAGCAAACAATATTTGCAATATCCGCATTTTTCCGATAAATTTGAATTAATAGTAAATCCAAGATGGCGGCCATCCTGGCAGCCATTTTGGATGACGTCATGGACCCCAGCAGCGCCCCCACCCATAATATTTACCTTATCTTGTAGAGCACATCGCGGGCTATCTTTTAGATATAAAATATTTCGGAAATATTGTACCACGGTTGGGGTATACGTTTGCATGTATACGTCCGAGGGTTTTTTTAAACGAAAGAAATGACCACATAGATTGAGATACATTATGGTACTATGATTATAATATAGCACGATCCTATAATTAGAACAGAATTTAAAAAAAAAAGTACATATCTACAAGAAAATCACGATAAATTGTTATTGTTATCATTCTATAATTAAAAGGATCAAAAAGACCTCAAAAAGCCAAAGGCTTGTAGAAATGAGGTCCCCTCATGATTTTGTTGTTGATTGAAATAATTTAGGACTAGCGGGCGCAGGAGGGGGGAAGGGAGGGGGTGTATAGTTTACTAAAGTTTAAAAGTGGCAAGAGTGGAGGAGTTTGAGACAGATTCTGGAAGAGAATTCCAAATTTTTGGACCCAAGTACAAAATAGTCAACTGTTTAGTGTTTTATTGCAGATCTGGTGGCATGTGTATGCACCTGGCCACTAGTTGTAAATAAACTTTAAAAAGTAGAAGGTAATGAAAGATGGTGATAGCAAAACATAAATTTAGCGATATGAAACGAAGTAACACTAAATTAAATAAATGTTGAGTTTGGCAAATAACGGGGCAGAGTGAGCACGGTATTCAGAGTTAGTTAAGGCACGGACAGCACGTTTTTGTAAGAGATAAATTCTGTTCAAATGAGTAACATAGTTCGGTGACCATACTTGTTACAGTACAGTTTGATAGGGATATATAAGAGTGAAATATATGGATAATTTAGTGCTGGTAGACAAAAGGTAACGAGACCTATAAATTATTCCGAAAGATTTTGCTATTTTATTGCAGAAAAAAATTATGTATGTGATTTCCAACAAAGATTTTCATGAATATATACACCTAAGAATTTAGTTTCCTGTTTTTGCTCAAGATGCTCACTATCAAGGAGATATATTACTCGATAGTTTCTTTTCTCGACGTTTGAATATTATGTAATTGGTCTTATTAATATTGACTGACAGTTTATTTGCCTACATCCAAGCAGCAAATTAACCTAGTTTGAAATAATTTTAACCTAAACTATTTTTTACCAACAACATATACACTAAGCACTATACACTGTAAGCAGTAAGCACTAATCATTGACCTTACAGTTAGTCTGTAGCTCACCTTAATTAGTTGCAATTGAGTATCTTTATAAAAAATGATCCACCTGAGTAGCAACGGCCCTTATTTGTTAAAAATGTTAAGTTAAGAAAGCCAACGACGAAGGATTAGCTCATATCAATCAAGTAACGAAGAAATGTTTCGACGTCCTTTATCCAGCGCTTGCAGCTGCTCCCCATCACGGCTCGAAATCAAGACCACTAGCTTTTGACTGTTTAATTAAAACTGGTTTCGCTTAGTCACTAAGATGCAGGTCGGTTACCAAAATATATTTATACCTTATAACGGCTTTTTTCCGAGAAAATTAATTCTTCTCTTAGCGTGACACCGACACAATCACAAAAACAATCATCTTCAGTTATCAAAAGTTCTAAAAACAATGTCGGGCAGATCAAAACTCGATGTTGTAACCATGCTTTAAGATTACCATCTCATACAAGTTACATGAACCTTACTGATCATGGTAAAATTCGCGGAAACATTACTTTCTAGAACACATCCAGAGTGTTACACGAATGTATCAGTCATCACGGTCTATGATTGTTGATTGTCTAAGATTGATTGGTCTATGATTGTTGATTGTCTTACATTGTCTAAGATTGTTGTAGATTATCCTAATTTCTTTTTAAGGATAGAAGGCAAGTGAACGTGGCTCCTGATCAGTTGCTCAGATCAAAATGAAAGAAAAATGTATTGAAATCGCCGACCGATCCAGTAAAGTCAATTTTCAGTCACAACCTACTCTGAATAGTCTGAATAGCTAGTTTGGCCCCGGGGGGGGGGGGGGGGTACTCAACAACGTTTTGTACGGGGATGCTCCGCCCCGAAGGGCCAAACCCTTACCCTTTCATATACCGTTTTTGACAGAAAAGGTACCCCTTTCATATACCTTTCATTGAAAATGGTACCCCTTTCATATACCTTTCATTGAAAATGGTACCCTTTCATATACCTTTCATTGAAAATGGTACCCTTTTCAGTCTCAACCTACTCTGAATAGTCTGAATAACTAGTTTGGCAGGTTTTGACTCATCAGTATGCATCGTTTGCACGATCAAGTGCAACGACTGATAACTACCACGGCGCGAAATGTATGCCAGGGCCCGGTTGTTTTGAAAACCGGATTAGAACTTAACCGAGGATATGATTTCTCTTGTTAAAAGTGTTTTCAAATACTAACTTTTAAGCTATACACGAAAAAAAGGCAAAGTCGAAACTAAAGAGCGAAAATACTTTAGGAGAATTCATGGGAAATAAACTTGATCAATTACTAATTGTGATGTGCTTGTTCCTTGAATAGTCTCAAGAAAAAAATCCCGCTTTCTTGGAATTTCTATACTTGCTTATTGAATATGCATATACTGTGCGAATATACGCGCGTTTATTGGCTAAATTTATTGTCAATGAGTACACACAGATTAAAACACGGAAGGTTGACGTCATCGGCGAAGTTTTGGCAAACGTTTCAGTTCCCTCGCTCGATATTTCAGCTTGATCAATGCAGCGATAATTCTAACACAAATCTAGTAAGAAATAGATGGAATGAAACTAAACAGCTAAAGAGAAACCTTAAAACTGAAAGATTAAAATGTTTGTTAACTAAAGGAACCAGACCTGAAAATCGGTGATGAGCAGGAATTACTGATGTCGCTGAAATAATCTTGACAGCAGTTGAACTAAATCGTGTTTAAAACAATTTAAACTGGAATAAAGATTAGTTTCGAAATTCCAATTTTTCCATGTTTCTCAGTGACTCTTCACTGGACTTTTTCCGAAGTTATAAATACCGAAAACACGATGCTTCGGAGTTTTACTGCTCTCATCTTCAGTTATCAACAGTTCTAAAAACAATGTCGAGCAGATTAAAACTCGACGTTGTAACCATGCTTTAAGATTACCATCTCATGCAAGTTACATGAACCTTACTGATCATGGTAAAATTCGAGGAAAAATTACTTTCTAGAACACATCCAGAGTGTTACACGAATGTATCAGTCCTCACGATCAATGTGCAGGAAAAGCACGGTCTCTCATGAATCTTTCTCTTTTGTAACCCCCTTTTCTTGGTCACAATCCCGGCATCTTTTCAACTCATGCCATCCTGCCGGAAGAACTACTGTACAGGATAGAAGGTTCTCTACACTATATTCTGAAAAACATACAGTCGATCACATTAACGTTGTTCAAGAAAAAAAGACGTTTACAAGTTAACAAAAGTCACGTGCCTTATTAACATTCAAATTACGCGCGTGTGGAAACTGAATTATTCCATTGGAACGTGCAGCTGAACACATGTGTAGAAAATGGCCACGGCGGGAAGTTCAAAACAGTTTTTAAACTGTTTAGAAGTACGCGTTTTGGATGAAAAGAAAAAAAGTAGTTACCTAACAAGAAGAATAACTAATTTCCCAGTTCTGGAAAGCGTCGAAGAATTCCGTTCGAAACTAGCTCACATTCTGCCAGATTTGGCGGATAAGCTTATGAAAAAAATGTCAAATTGGCTATATTATATACAAGTGCGTTTAACTGTCATTGGACTTACAAAGAGATTATATTATTGGCTATCTCCTGGTACGTTTTTGCATAAAACAAGTGTTGATATATTATTCTCCACCTCAAATCGTCGGAAAAAAGACGAGGCATCTTTGAATATCAACGACTTTTCGCCGTGTTATTATTACGTGTTATTATGCAAATTCAAGGTCCCGCGCGAGGAAATTGAATATTTAATTGTTTTGTTAACTTGTAAACTTCTTTTTTCTTGAACAACGTTAATGGGATCGACTGTATACGGGGCACACAACCAGATTTTGCAATAAAAAATAAGAAAAGATATACTTTAACCGCTTTAATATTCCAGTTTACTTGTCGTTTACTTGAAATGCACATGACGAGAGGCAGCTGTTAAATTTGCTCAAAGTTAAGTCGATAATATTCAGTATTTTACCGTACAATTATCGACGTGCTATGGTGCAGCAGAGACATTATGCCAAAGCGGCAGTTACGTGCGTGAAGAAGCGACTGAATACTTTTTATTTGAGCTGAGGGATCTAATTGCTCGAGGACGGTCGGTCACAATGAGAATGTTTTCTTCATCATTCGTATTTTAAAATTTGAAGCACTCATGAATATTACTGAGTGAATTTAATGTTTGTCGAATAACAAACAAAAGTTGTTGTCGTTATCCATCCTCGCTATAATATACATACATAGGACTATAAGCTTAACCTTTTCTAGGACTTATAATAAAAACTGAAGCTTTGCTTGCGATTCATAACAGAATGCATATATGTTATAAGGTGTTCTTACCATTTCTATTAGAGTATGTATCGTTTAAGGAACCGCAACTAAAAAAAATGAAAACGAAAGTGCGTATGTTGTTAAGTATCGCTCTATACGGCCCCAAAAATGATCTTCAGTCGCAAATTTGTTCTTCAATCTATGATGCATCAAGGTTATACGTGGCCTTTTAACGTATTAATATATTGCTATAATGCAAAATGTAGGTTAGCCTGCGACTAAAGCGCCAGTTACTGAGGCATGATATGAATAATGATTTCGGAGAACTGTGTTGAGCGGTAGTACGAGTCTCGCACAAGGATTACTTCCCTTTCATCCACATTTCAAAACTCCTAATCATTGATCTGATAATTAATTGTACCAGCTCAAAACGAAAGTGTGTCTTTTTGTCTGCCAAACCGTATTAAACATATACATAAAGAAGCGACCGAATATACTAAAATGCTGTTTCAGAACTAAGCTTAGGGTTTTAATTGCGCAAGTATACGAATCTCAAACTTGGAATGTTTTCTTCTTCATTCGCATTTAAAACTTGAGGCAATAAGCAGTGATCTTATACCAACTCACCTTGAAAGATTGAAAGATTGTTGTAGATTATCCCAATTTCTCTTAAGGATAGAAGGCAAGTGAACGTCGCTCCTGGTCAGTTGCCCAGATCAAGTTAAAAGAAAAGTGTATTGATATCGCCGACCGATCCAGTAAAGTCAACTTTCAGCCACACCCTACTCTGAGTAGCCTGAATAGCCTGAATAGCCTGAATAGCCTGAATAGCCTGAATAGCCTGAGTAGTCTGAATAGCCTGTAATTGAGTCGAATAAAAACTAGTTTGGCAGGTTTTGACTCATCAGTATGCATCATATGCACGATCAAGTGCAACGACTGACTACGACGGCGCGAAATGTGTGTCAGGGCCCGGTTGTTTTGAAAGCCGGATTAGAACTTAACCGAGGCTTTAATTTCTCTTGTTAGTAATGTTTCAAAAACTAATTTTAAGTTATACGCGAAAACAAGTTAATGTCGAAACTAAAAAGCGACTTAAGAAGATACTTTAGGTATAAGAAACTTGATCGATTACTTGTGCTTGTTCTAGAATAGTCTCAAAAAAAAAATATCCCGCTTTCACGGAATTTCTATGTAAGCTTATTGAATATACATATGCTGTGCTAATTTACATGCACTTATTGGCTAATCATTTATTGTCAATGAGTACGCACGGATGAAAACACGGAAAGCTGACGCAATCGGCGAAAGGTTTGGCAAACGTTTCAGTTCGCTTGCTCCGCGATGTTTCAGCTCGCTCAATGTTGCGAGAATTCTTCCACAAATTTATGCGCAGGCGACATAGGCGTACGAGGGGAGGGGCTGGGGGGGGGGGGGGGGGGGGGGGGGGGGGGGGGGGGGGGGGGGGGGGGGGGGGGGGGGGGGGGGGGGGGGGGGGAGGGGGAGGGGGCTGCAGTCCCCCCAGTCGTAAAAAATATAGTATATTCGGGAAAAACTGGTCAACTATTATTCGGGCACCACAGACACAGAAAAAATATTGAATTATTTTGTGATTCAATGTCTTAAATTGATTGTTTTATTTCGTAATTCACATTACTCACTTAACTTCTAACCAAGCTCTATACTACATCGATCATGTCATTGATCTGCATGATAACTCCATAAAATGATAACCGCGTGAGCGGACATAGGTCTTATTTACATGGAAAGGGGATGACCCTAGTGCTACGATCATCATCCGCGAGCGCAACATGTTTTCTACTTTCAGTTTACATGCGAAGGGTTGCATTTGACCCTAGCGCTAAGATCATCCTAGCGCCAGGATGATCCGAGCTCCAGTAAACGGCCTCGGGAGCCCCAAGGTTATCTTCGCTTATCTTCGTTGTTATTGTCGCCCACCGCCTTGCTTTGCAACCGCGCCGAACTCAAAGTACTGGGGCCATCCTGCCGAATTTTTCACATAAACCAAATGAAAAGTTGATCCTGGATGCCGCATTTACGCGTGTAAACCAAATGAACGTTCCAGGATCATCCTAGCACCAGGATAATCCTCTTTCCCTGTAAATAGGAGCATAGCACGACAAATTTTGCGTTGTGGTCCGCGAACTGGTGGAATGATATTGTAGACCGCCCAGGGACTGAAACTAAGTATAACATTTGGCGACCATCTTGCTTAGGACAGTATGTGTAGTTGGTATCTGGTCGTTCAAAGTATGTCTTCGTCGAAGTCTCGCAAAATATATCTTATCGGTACCGTGTGAAAAGTGCGAAGAATACGAGATGTAGAAGCTCATTCACAGTTCACAGTGGTTGGAAAGTAAAATGTCAGCGAGTATCAGAATCATCATCATGACGAATAAACATGAACGTCACGAGTTTCATTCGGGCAAATTAAGTTCAGCCCCCCCGACAACATTTTTCCCGTACGCCGATGGCAGGCGATCATATACTCATGAAGCGGGTAATCTAATGAGAAATAGATGGAATAAAACCAAAAAAGCCAAAGCGAAACCTGAAAGCTGAAAGATGATATAAATGTTTGCAAAGGAACCATACCTGAAAATCGTGGTGAGAAGGACTGCTGTTTGGCGCTAAAAATAAGCTTCATCGCAGTTGAAACTAAATCGTGTTTAATAGCGGATTACTTTGAGAACAATATTAAATTGGAATAAAGGTTAGTTTCGAAATTTCAATTTTTCCATGTGTCTCAGTGACTCTTCACTGGCTTTTTCCGAGGTTATAAATACTAGATACACAATGCTTTTTTACTGCTCTCATATTCAGGTATCAAAAGTTCCAAAAACAATATCAGAAGGATACCACATCGTGCAAGTTACATGAACCTTTCAGATCATTGTAAAATTCACAGAAAAAAATTACTTGTAGAACACATCTAGAGTGTTACATGAATGTATCAGTCATCACGGTCAATGTGCAGGAAAAGCACGCTCTCTCATGAATCTTTCTCTTTTAAACCCTTTTCCTGGTCACAAACCCGACATCTTTTAACTCATGCCAGGCTCTTATACATTCAACCTTGAAGCGTGGACACCCATCCTGCCGGAATAACTACTGATCTACATTATATACGATATACTAGGCGCACAACCATATTTTGCAACATAAAATTACTTTAACTGCTTTTATATTCTAGTTTACTTGTCGTTGACTTGAAACGCACCTGGCAACAGGCGGCTGTAAAATATGCACAATGTTAACCCTATTCGGCCTGGGCTTTTTTTGAGTTCCTGAGCCTGGGGGGGGGGCACATTGTGCCCTCCCCCCCTTCGTAACTTCAAGAACATTAAGGCTACGACAGTGAAACCTAGAGGGTACATAGTGCGTCCGAAACTGTCTCCTTTGCGGTCCGCACAATGGAACAATGACGTCATATGACGTAGTTATACGGCCGCCATCTTGGATTTCTGAATTTTCTTAAAACCTCTTAAAAACCATCCAAATTGACTCAAAATTAATCAAAACCAATAAATAAACGCTAAATGACGTAAAAATATAAAAGTTATATCAATAAACATTGTTTTTCTTCATTCAAAGGTACAAATATGCAAATTTCAAAAAACATGGCTGTCAAAATCTTGTTGCCATGGAAACATCAAGTCACGTGATCAAAAATTGTCATATAAAATTGTTGCCAGATAAATTTTAGGAAAAGTCACAAAGTTTGATGGCGTTTGAATACATAGTAAAGAAGTTATGAACGTTCAAAGTTAGCGCGGGCACTTTGTGCCCCCCCCCCCCCCCTAGGCCGAATAGGGTTAAGTCGAAAATATTCAGTACTTTACCGTACAATATCGACGTGCTATGCTGCAGCCGAGATATATCATGCCAGAGCGCCATGGTCACTTACATGCGTGAAGACTGAGCAACTAAATACTTTTAATCTGAACTGAGGGATTTAATTGGTCGAGGGCAGTTGGTCACAATGAGCATCGATGTTTTCTTCATTATTCGTATTTAAAAAATTAAAGCACTCATGAATGTTCTTATACGGCCGCTTACCTAAATTGATTATCTAAGCGTTCCACTCAATATAAAGCAAGTAACGGAGGATTACTTGTATTTCTTCCTAGAAAGCTCTCGATGAAAGCATTCGGTTTTTCATGCATGTATGCTTGTTTTAATTATATGTTTATATGTTAACCCTATTCAGACCGGGCTTTTTTGGATCTTCTGAGACCGGTGGGGGCGGATTCCGTCCCCCCTCTTCGTAATTTCTACAGGAAAGTAGGTATGGACACCAAATTTTCAGGAGACATTGTATGTCCGAAATTCTATCGATCCACATAATTATGTTGTCATGACAACTTCTATGACGTCATAATTACGTCATATATTGACAGTTCATTCACAGAAAGTGTTTGCCGTACCTATCTCTAAATTGTTTTGAATAATGACAATAATGTTTTCTCTGATGATGTTGGAAAACATTTTTAATGTATATATTGGTACTTGTAACTTGTAGCAACATGATGACGTCATCATGACGTCATAAAAATATATTTGTTTTGATGTTTTAATTTTTGTAATTAAACCACAATCTAAGGGAAGTATAAATTTTTCTTACTCTGTAATTGTTTAAACATTTGTATAACAACAACTTTTTATGTTACCATGACAGTTAATGTGACGTCATCATGACGTCAATATGACGTCAGATGTGCAAGGAAACGTCCAAAAGGCGAGAAAATGTCACCTTAAAATACTTAGGATGTATTTATTCTAAAAAAATACATAAAAAATAAATAAAGCTAAAATAACAAAAAATAAAGAAAAAACAACATTAAAAAAAAAGAAAATAAATTTCCAAAATTTTTTTTGGGGCCGCCATCTTGGATCCGCCATTGGATCCGCCATCTTGGATCCGCCATCTTGGATATCTTGGATTTGGAATATCGTATCCTGAGCACGGAATATGCGCTAAAATTACCCAAAATCACTCAAAATTAAAACATTAACATTTAAATCAAGCAAAGAGTAAAAAACAAAAATAAAAAATATGCGATAAAAGGTAGAAAAGAGTGAAATTTGAAAGTACTACAAAAAAGCCTCTTTAACTACGGTTACCATGGAAACGCCTCCTTACTTTTTTAATTTTGGATCAAGGACGACAACAATGCATCGTTTGGTGTTAAAATCCATAATAAAGATCAGTGTAAAACAGAATAACATAAAATAAACAGAGGAAATACTTATCTCTCAAAATGAGCAAAAAGCATCCGTCAAAATGTGGTTGCCATGGCAACGTCAAATTTTCTTTGACAACATACTTTCTGCCAAAATGTTCACAGATAAATTTTAGGAAAAGTCGAGACGTTTCAAGGCTGTAGGTAGAAAGGCTTAGAAGTTATAAACGTTCAAAGTCGGCGCGGGCACTTTCCGCCCCCCCCGGTCTGAATAGGGTTAATTGTATGTATTTTTAAATATACATATAATTAAAACAAGCATACATGGATTAAAATACATTTAATGGCGAAGATAGGTGTTTTGTACAAGACCTAAATGCTGACCAAAATGATTTTTAAACTAAATATTTTTGACAAAATTTTATTGCAAAAGAAAGCTAAAAAGATTGTTAATTTACTGTATAAAAGGTATTCTAGGACGTCGAATGTTACGATAACAGAATCGTGTAGAAAATGGTCCAAAATGGCCAAAATTCAATGGTCTGATGAAAGCACCCGCGGACTCAAAAGGTTATTTTTCGTCTTATCGACATTTTGAAAAAAGTAAAATGAAAGCGAACCTTTTAATCCCATTTTCGAAAATAGGCTCTTTTGGTAAAATAAAAAGAAATTCGAAATTTTGCCTCTGTCCTCGATGGATTCTCCATATTTACAAACATTCGCTCTTAAAATTCTGCGGATAGGGGTTATAATTCGTTTGCTGTCGGCTTCGCGCTCATTTTCAGGAAAATTTAGACATGCTGTCCATACGTTTTGTTATTTCACATACGTTTAATTTTATTATGGTCACCCAGCTAGTTTAGCTTTTTGATTATTTTGGGTAACCAGTTACTGTATATATTTTTAATTTATATATTATGGATACAGCAGTTTGGTAGTGCACAAATGTGCAGTTTTGCGCAACTCTGGGGACGGGAATGGGCTTGTTCATTTTAACCTGTTGTTTGACGATGCGAAGGCGACATGACAAAGTGTGAGTTGTGTTTTCTCTGTTGCATCTAACAGTTTCATATTCAATGTTCGTAAGGAAACTCAAGACGACACTGCGAAAGTGTCTGACACCCTCGCGATGAACTCTATGATACCTTTTGGACGGAAACCCGCTAAAACATGTTTAAATGAACATGAATAAGATTTAGACGAATCCGGAGACGAATACGTAGCGCTTGTTTAATAAAAAGTGAACACTGGACAGCGAAGGAAGAAATATAAGTGTCATAGGAATCCCAATTTATTTCACTTTCTTCGGTTGTTTGCTTTTTATGAATTTTTATTTCGTGAAGTTGAAGGAACAGAACAGCCACCTGAAACTTCGGGTGGAAAAATTCACCGCCGATAGAAGATGTAAACAATACACGTTTCTTTCGAGTTTCGCCTGCGCTAGTGAATGTTTCTCGGGCGAAAATAACCTTAAAACGATCACTGTTTCATTTAATTTTCTTTTCTATGTTTCGAATAGGAATAAATATTAGATATAGTTTCGTGTGTCTCATTGCGAGATGTTTTATGAAATAGCTGCGTTATGCGTTACTGGAAAGGTTTCAAATTGCTTTTTACATTATACAAATTGCAACATTTTTACTTCAAATGAAAAAATATATTTCAAAGGGCTCAATTTGTTTCTCTCCTAAATTATCACTTTTGTCGATAACTCTTACGAACATCATGTATATACAAGCCACAAAACTGTGGAATTGAAGTTTGGCAAGATATATTGTCTGGTAAAATCGATATTGCTATGACGACGATAAACAGGAAACTTAGAAATCAGTAAAAGTGAAATTTAGCGCGTTTAAGATGAAAACGAAAGTGCATATGTTGTTAAGTATTGCTTTACATGGCCCGAAAAATGATCTTCAGTCGCAAATTTGTTCTCAATCTATTATGCATCAAGGTTATACGTATAGCCTTTAAACGTACAAATATATTGCTATAATGCAAAATGTAGGTTAGCCGGCGACTAAAGCGCCAGTTACTGAATTGAAACATAATATGAATAATGATTTCGCAGAACTGTGTTGAGCGATAGTACGAGTCTCGCACAAGGATTACTTCCCTTTCATCCACATTTCAATACTACTACATGTAATCACTGATCTGATAATTATATCAGCCCAAAACGAAAGTGTGTCTTTTTGGCAGCCAAACCGTATTAAACATATGCATAAAGATGTGACCGAATGATGATTAGAACTAAGCTGAGGGTTTTAATTGCGCAAGTATACGAATCTCAAAAAGGGAATGATTTCTTCTTCATTCGCATTTCAAACTTGAGGCAATAATCAGTGATATTATACCAACTCACCTTGGAAGATTGAAAGATTGTTGTAGATTATCCCAATTTCTCTTTGGGATAGAAGGCAAGTGAACGTGGCTCCTGGTCAGTTGCTCAGATCAAGTTAAAAGAAAAGTGTATTGATATCGCCAACCGATCTTTCAGTCACACCCTATTCTGAATAGCCTGTAATGGAGTCGAATAAAAACTAGTTTGGCAGGTTTTGACTCATCAGTATGCATCATATGCACGATCAAGTGCAACGACTGATAACTACGACGGCGCGAAATGTGTGTCAGGGCCCGGTTGTTTTGAAAGCCGGATTAGAACTTAACCGAGGATTTAATTTCTCTTGTTAGTAATGTTTCAAAAACTAATTTTAAGCTATACGCGAAAACAAGTTAATGTCGAAACTAAAAATCGAATATACTTTAGGAGAATTTTTTCAAGAAACTTGATCGCTCGATTACTTGTGCTTGTTTTAAAATAGTCTAAAAATATATCCCGCTTTCTCGGAATTTCTCTGCAAGCTTATGTAATATGCATAAACTGTGTCAATTACGCGTGCTTATTGGCTAATCATTTATTGTCAATGAGTATACACACGGTGAAAACACGGAAAGCTGACACAATCGGCGAAAGGTTTGGCAAACGTTTCAGTTCGCTTGATCGATGTTTCAGCTCGCTCCGGTGTGTCGAGATTTCTTCCACAATTGAATGAGAAATAGATGGAATAAAATTAATAAAGCTAAGATATCATGTTTGTTAAGGAACCAGACCTGAAAATCGGTGGTGAGCAGGAATTACTGCTGTCTGGCGCTAAAATAAGCTTGGCCGCAGTTGAACTAAATCGTATTAATAGCGGATTACTTTGAGAACAATATTAAAATGGAATAAAGCTTTAATATTTTCGAAATTCAATTTTTCCATGTGTCTCAGTGACTCTTCACTGGATTTTACCGAGGTTATAAATACTAAAAACACACTGAGTGCTTCGGACAGTTTTATTGCTCTCATATTCAGGTATCAAAAGTTCTAAAAACAATATCAGACGGATACCACCTCGTGCAAGTTACATGAACCATTCAGATCATTGTAAAATTCACGGAAAAATTACTTTCTAGAACAAATCCAGAGTGTTACACGAATGTATCGGTCATCACGATCAATTAGCAAGAAAAGCACGGCCTCTCATCAATCTTTCTCTTTGTAACCCCTTTTTCGTTGTCACAATTCCGATATCTTTTCAAATCATGTCAGGTTCTTATACATTCAACCTTGAAGCATGGACACCCATCCAGCCGGAATAACTACTAATCTACAGCATATACGATATACGAGGCGCACAACCATATTTTGCAACAAAAAATCTACTTCAACTGCTTTAATATTCTAGTTTACTTGTCGTTTACTTGAAACGCACCTGGCAAGAGGCAGCTGTAAAATATGCACAAACAGGTTAAGTCGAAAATATTCAGTATTTTACCGTACAATATCGACGTTCTATGCCTGCTGCAGCCGAGATATATCATGCCAAAGCGCCAGTTACATGCGTGAAGACTGAACAACTGAATACTTTTAATCTGAACTGAGGGATTAAATTGGTCGAGGGCAGTTGGTCACAATGAGCATCGATGTTTTCTTCATCATTCGTATTTAAAAATTTAAAGCACTCATGAATGTTGTTATACCGGCTTACCTAGTATCTAAGCGTTCCACTCGATATAAAGCAAGTAACGACGGTTCCTGAGTGCGGTTTTAGGACGAATGGCGAAAAATATGGTCTGACCAGGTTATAAGCTGAATCGGAAACAGTCGTCGCAGCCAAATATCATAGAATATTCTTTTGCTCCTTACAATTTAGGATAGCTGGAGACGAGCAAAGGATTGATTAGAGAACGGAGGATTACTTGTATTTCTTCCTAGAATGCTCTCGATGAAAGCATTCGGTTTTTCATGCATGTATGCTTGTTTTAATTATATGCATATTACATTAACTGGCGAAGATAGGTGTTTTGTACAAGACCAAAATGCTGACCAAAATGATTTTTAAACTTAATATTTTTGACAAAATTTATTGCAAAGGAAAGCTAAAAAGATTGTTAATTTACTGTGTAAAGGCATTGTAGGACGTCGAATGTTACGATAACAGAAGCGTGTAGAAAATGGTCCAAAATGGCCAATATTCAATGGTCCATGAAAGCGCCCGCGGACTCAAAAGGTTATTTTTCGTATTATCGAAATTTTGAAAAAAAGTAAAATGAAAGCGAACCTTTTAATCCCATTTTCGAAAATAGGTTCTTTTGGTAACATAAAAAGAAATTCGAAATTTTGCCTCTGTCCTCGATCGGATTCTCGATATTTACAAACATTAGCTCTTAAAATTCTGCGGATAGGGGTTATAATTCGTTTGCTGTCGGCTTCGCGCTCATTTTCAGGAAAATTTAAGCATGCTGTCCATAAAGGCGCTGTTACACTAGGCAATATTTCGTGCAACTTGTCTCGCAACAACTAAAAACCGTGCGTTGCGATGCTGCGAGACAAGTTGCCTGGAGGGTGTTACACTAGGCAATGTTTCTTGCAATTTGTCTCGCCCGACGGTGAAAGGAGCAATTTCATTGGCTAAAGTCACAAAACGTTGCGACACAAGTTGCAGGAAACGTGTTACACTACGCAACGCTTGAAAAATTCGTTGCGGCGTGGCGAGAATCGTTGCGAAAAGTAGAACCGACTTCTACTTCTCGCAACGATTGCGGCAACAAAAAAATCGCGAGAAATGTTTGTTGCGGGGTATGTTACACTGGGCAATTTTTCATGCAACTTGTGTCGCAACAAAATTGCGAGACAAGTTGCACGAAACATTGCCTGGTGTAACAGCGCCTTAAGTTTTGTTATTTCACATACGTTTAATTTTATTATGGTCACCCAGCTAGTTTAGCTTTTTAGTTATTTTGGGTAACCAGTTACTGTATGTATTTTTAATTTATATATTATGGATACAGCAGTTTGGTAGTGCACAAATGTGCAGTATTGCTCAACTCTGGGGACGGGAATGGGCTTGTTCATTTTTACCTGTTGTTTGGCGATGCGAAGGCGACATGACAAAGAGTGAGTTGCGTTTTCTCTGTTGCATCTAACAGTTTCATATTCAATGTTCGTAAGGAAACTCAAGACGACACTGCGAAAGTGTCTGACACTCTCGCGATGAATTCTATGATATCTTCTGGACGGAAACCCGCTAAAACATGCCGAACATGAAGAAGATTTAGACGAATCCGGAGAGGAATAAGTAGCTCTTGTTTAATAAAAAGTGAACATTGGACAGCGAAGAAAGAAATATAAGTGTGATAGGAATCCCAATTTATTTCACTTTCTTCGGTTGTTTGTTTTTTATGAATTTTTATTTCGTGAAGTTGAAGGAACAGAACAGCCACCTGAAACTTCGGGTGCAAAAATTCACCGCCGATAGAAGATGAAAACAATGCACGTTTCTTTCGAGTTTCGCCTGCGCTAGTGAATGTTTCTCGGGCGAAAATAACCTTAAAGCGATCACTGTTTCATTTAATTTTCTTTTCTATGTTTTGAATAAGAATAAATATTAGATATAGTGTGTGTCTCATTGCGAAATGTTTTATGAAATAGCTGCGTTATGCTTTACTGGAAAGGTTTCAAATTGCTTTTTACATTATACAAATTGCAACATTTTTACTTCAACTGAAAAAATATATTTCAAAGGGCTCAATTTATTTCTCTCCTTCTAAATTATCACTTATGTTGATAACTCTTACAAACATAATGTAGATACATGCCACAAAACTGTGGTAGACTTAAGCTGAGTGTGATCGACTTTAAGTTTTGTGAGCTGAATAAATAAACATAAAATTGCCTTTCCTTCTCCATCTTCCGTACTAAACTAGCATAGGACTGAGGTGAACGTTTTCTTTTTTCAGCACCTTTAAACTGGCTTTCTTGCGATCGGTGACTACGGCGGCTACAGTGATAACAAGTTTTTTCTCGATCGGCGAATGTGACGTTGCGTTTTTCCTTGGTCATGCGTCGGGAAGGAAGTGGAACTGTAAATGAACCGTTCTGCGCGGGTAACTTCGACAACTATACAGGGACAAGCTATAATAGCCCAGAGAGATACGCTTGCTGCGATAAAAAGGCTTGCTACAAACTCGGAACACGAGATCTCTAACTTCAGGTTTACAGAGCTTCAGCCAGAAATAACTGAACCGCCAACACAAATTGTTTCAACAAGCTAAGATCACTAGTAAAGCATTATCAGTATCGGAGCCAGAAAATTAACCAAATGTGTATATATGTATATATATATATATATATATATATATATATATATATATATATATATATTATATATATATATAACTTATCTAACTTAATACATATAGTACAGCATACGGGGTTTTCTACGGTATTAGAAGTATGTATGGCGTGGCATTCAACAATATTTTGGAACAAAGATCGACTGAAATATTCCAGTTTACTTGGCGTTTACTTGAAATGCACCTCGCGAGAGCGGCTGTGAAATAAAATATTTAGTATTTCATCGTACAAATATCGACATGCTATGCTGCAGCAGATAAATTATGCCAAAGCGCCAGTTACATGAGCGAAGAAGCGACTATATAAAACCGGTCTGCCGAATACTTAGATGAGGGTAACGTTTATTTGCGCAAGGGCCGTCTGATAATGTTTTCTTCCTCAATTGCATTTCAGTCGCACTCAGTACGTTCTTATAACAGCTTACCTTATTAATTATCCAAGTGTGTTACTAGATATAAAGTAACGACAGCTCCTATGTTTTGTTTTAGGACTAGACTGCTAGCAATCCCTCTTTGGGTTGTTGCTGGAAAGCGAGCGAAAGTAATGCGATTCGAGTGGGCGCTGGACAGTCGAGTGCTGGATAGCCGAGCGGGCGAGCCAATCATGAGCGAAAGTAATGCGAGCCGAGTGGGCGCTGGACAGTCGAGCGCTGGATAGCCGAGCGGGCGAGCCAATCATGAGCGAAAGTAATGCGAGCCGAGTGGGCGCTGGTTCCTCTTCGCTGGTCTCGCCGAGTTTCTTTTCGTGATTAACTCGGCCACTGGACTGAAGTAATTTCACAAAACCAATGTTAGTCTCTCGATCAATTTATTTTACCAGTACACAAAGAATAAGGGTTGAAATGTTTATTTGAAATAAAACATACAGAATTTTATTATTTTTGAAATTTTAAATATATATGCCATATACCATATTTAGAGATGTCTATGTGGAATTTTCAATGCGAAATCTTAAACGCGAAAAATTTCACTTTTACTGATTTCGAAGTTTCTTGTTTATCGTCGCCATGGTAAGATCGATTTCACCAGAAAATTTATCTTGTCAAACTTCAGTGCAAAACCATTTTTTATGCTTCTTTCTGAAGTCTCGTCATATGACGTCTATCACTTGTGCCATTTGCTTGTTCCTAGAATTGTCTCAAGAAAACATCTCGCTTTCTCGGAATTTCTATGCATGCTTATTGAATATGTATATACTGTGCGAATTCTCGCGCGCTTATTGGCTAATTTTGTTGTCAATAAAAGTACAGCCGGGTAAAAACACGGAAAGCTGACGCCATTGGCGTAAGTTTTGGCGAACGTTTCAGCTCGCATGCTGAACATAACTTATGCCAAGAGAGCTAGGCATAACGTATAACGAAGGCATAGAGAAACAATAATTCTATAAATGGCTACACAGCATGAAAACCTCCGGTCGCTTAAGAGATTTTTATCCCAAAGATCATTAAAGAGTCATACAATACATATCAAGCATGCAAAACTGAGACAAAGAGATAAATATTGACTAGTCACAATTCTATATTGGTGATCTAAAGGAAACAAATATCTCTTAGACCTTCTTCGGAAAGCAATTCTAAAGGCTTCTTTATATATTTTGCGACTAGCGGGAGTCGTGTTTGGCCTGTCACCTTTGTAACGCTCATTTCCACGGAGGAGCCGCATTTCTACAGAGGAGGCTCATTTCTACGGAGGAGGCTCATTTCTACGGCGAAGGCTCATTTCTACGGAGGAGGCTTATTTCTATGGAGGAGGCTCATTTCTACGGAGGTGGCTTGTTTCTATGGAAGAGGCTTATACTTGTGTTGAAAACAAGAACCATTGTATAGAAGAGGCGAGTTTTTATACAGAAACGGCATTAATTTAAAGTGTGTTGCAGTGGCCCTAGTGGGCCACCGTAAAAAGGACCAAGGCACTTGCCTCGGTAAAAATTAAATAAGTACAAGGATTGGATCTCTCTTGTAAGAGGTTATGCATAAAAAATGAAAGAAGTTTTTTTTTTTCGATATTGCCTCGGTAAGAATTTTCGCCTGCCTACGGCCCTGAAAAGCATCCGTCTTTCTCGGTCATTAAAGGTGGTCAGACACGAGGGGTCATGTCGCAGCGACATGTAGCAGCGACAAAAATTTGTGTAGTAATCACCGAGGGACATGTAGCAGGAACATGCGGCGGGGACATGTAGCAGGGACAAAATCATAGCGCTTGCACACACATGAAAATGTTGCGGGGACACGTCTCAGTGACATGTTGTAGCAACACGTCCCCTCTTGTGAAATGAAGCTAAATGATACTATCATAATTGTGCAACACCAATTTTGGGGACATTTTGTCCCCGCGACATGTCGCACGGAGTTCAACTTGTTGAGACGTGTCCCCGCAACATTTTCATGTGTGTGCAAACGCTATGATTTTGTTCCTGGTACACTTCCCCGCTACACGTCTCTGCTGCATGTCCCTCAGTGTGTACAATACAAATTTTTGTCGCTACAGTACTACATGTCGCTGCGACATCCTTAAATTAACACTGACATTGTATTTGCAGATGAACTTGTCCTTTCTATGGACTGCTAGTTCTTGGAATTGGTCGGGCTAAAACGCCTGTTATATTTACAAAGAAGCGACTACTATAATAGCAGTGGTGTTTCAGTTTGTACTGCTAGACTGTTATGTTGTTGAATCTGACTGCTATAGAACTGAACTAAGTCAGTGAATTTAATGTTTGCAAATAAACAAAAAATTGTTTGTCGCTATCCATCCTCGCTATAATACACATACATAGGACTTAACTGAACGTTTTCAAAATGTAGGTTAGCCTGCGACTAAAGCGCCAGTTACTGAAGAAAAAAAGAGACTGAATAATGCCGATTTCGCAGAACTGTTTTGAGCGGTAGTCTCGCACAAGGAGTACTTCGTTTCATTCACGTTTTCAAAACTAATAATCACTGATCTGATAATTATACCAGCTCAAAATGAAAGTGTGTCTTTCTGGAAGCCAGACCGTATTAAACACTTGTATAACGAGGCGACCGAATGATGTTTCAGAACTTAACTGAGAGTTTTAATTGCGCAAGTACGAATCTCAAACTGGGAATGTTTTCTTCTTCATTCGCATTTTAAATTTGAGGCAATAACCAGTGGCCTTATACCAACTCACCTTAGTTGATTATCCCAATTTCTCCTAAGGATCAATACTGAAGCAAGTAAACGTACGTAGCTCCTGATCAGTTGCTCGGATCAAGTTGAAAGGGATTGATATCGCTGACCAATCCAGTAAATTATGTCAACTTTCAATTACAAATAGCCTGTCATCAAATCATAACTTGTTGTCTATCTTAATACAAACTAGAGGTGGGAGCTTGAAGTATTCTTTTTACTTGTTCGATTCCTAGCATTAATATTCTCTTAAGACTTAAGAAAAGCATCCGGTTTTCTCGGAATTTCCTCCGAAGTGTACATTATGTTTGTCAGTGAACCTGTCGGACTCGATTTTAATGAACTGCCAGTTCTTGGAATTTGACCTTCCCGCTCCTATTCAACTCCGAAAACGGAAAACATCAAAACAACCTATTAATGTACAACAATTCAAGAACATGGAGAGCATTTGAAACGCTTACAAATATCTTTGTAAATGCTATAAAAACTAGGTCTGGTTAAAACGGCCGTAGTAACAATTTAAAAACAAGCGCCGCACTACTTTTATACCATTATGTTATTAAATCTGACTGTTATACAACATAAGCTAAGTCAGTGAATTAAATGCTTGCGAGTAACAAACAGAACTGAACTTGTTGTCCTTCTCCATCCTCGCTAATAAACACACGTAGGACTGAATTGAACGTTGCCATTACCTATAAACTGAAGCGTTCTTACGATTCATAACAGAATGCATATTATAAGGTGTCTTTAGGACTTCTCTTATCGTTTATTGATTTAGGAACCGCACCTGAATAACTTGAAAACGAAAGTGTTTTGCATTGCTCTAACCCCCCAAAAACTGATCTTCAGTCAGAAATTAGTTTTTCAATCCTTTATGCATTAAGGTAATACGCAGCCTTTTAACCCACGAATACCTTGCTATACTGGAAAATGTAGGTTAGATGGCGACTAAAGCGCCAGTTACAGGCATAAACTACCTTATTACATGAAATTTTCGCGACACGTTAATTTCGCGAATTTCGCGATTTGAAAAAAATCGCGAAATTTAAGTGACGCGAAAATTAAATGTCGCGAAAATAACATGACGCGAAAATTAAGTGACGCACATTTTGTCAATAACTTAAAAAACGACTTTATTACCATTACACACGTTTATAACAATCATTTTGAACTATTGTGGTAATGTTCTGGTCCTTTGAGCATGAACTACAAACCGTGCCTTGTATACACTGTGAGAACATCTTTCTTGTTACTGTTTACATAATCAGTTGCGTTTCTGTTTATTTGGACATTGTTGATTGAGTTGTTTGATCAACTTCAGGGACATGTTAAATAACATTGACAAAGAAATAAAGTGTGTCTCACTCAAAAACGCGAAATTAAAGTGAGTCAAAATGCAAAATTTTCGCAAAATCGCGAAATTCAGGTGTCGCGAAATATGCGAACCTCAAAATCGCGAAATTAACGTGTCGCGAAAATTTCATGTAATAAGGTAGAGCGACTGAATAGTGATTACGCAGAACTGTGTTGAGCGTCTCACACGAGGATAATTTCCTTTTCATTCGCATTTTCAAAACTGCAAATCAGTGATCTTAAAAGTATATCAGCTCATAACGAAAGTGTGGTGTCTTTGGCAGTTACCATGCTAAATGCATGCATAAAGAAGCGACCGAATATTAATGTTTCAGAACTGCATGAGCTGAGGGTTTTAATTGCGCAAGTAGAAATGGGAAAGTTTTCTTCATATCCCGCCCCCCTTATTCCTCCAAAAACATAAAGATTAAAACAACTTATTAACGCTCGATTAGCCAGCCATTAGAGTACACCATATTGGAGTGCTTAAACAACAGGAAATGTCTGATTAAGAATATAGCTTAAGTCCCATAGGATTCGTTTAGGACACCAATATGGCCGCTATTCCATTGTTTTGGGACTTATTCTACCCAAACTATTAATTTGAGAGATTGTGTTTCTCCCAATATATATGGTTCTTGGCGATCGCATCTTGCATCTCTTTCCTTCGTCCATTTGAACATCAGTTTTGCCTTTTTGTTACCGAAAAGAAAAAAAAATGACATCATTTTTTTAAGCTGGTTTTCACTGGTTTTTACTATGAGTAACATAGGCATAAGCATACGCATAATCGGAAGCATACAGCATAACATAAGCGATTACTGTTATGATTCGCTTATGCTTGTGCTTAGTCGCTAAAAAAAAAACAGGCTTTTTTATGCGTTTGACTTGCGTCTTGTCATAAATATGACAATTGCTTGTGCATGTGCTTTCCTGGAAAACCTTCAAGAACACGTGCACCGCATCAAGAAAACGTCCCGCTTTCTCAGAATTTCCATTCATGCTTATTTATATGTATGAAAGGTACACATTCTCGCGCGCTGATTGGCTAATAACAAGTTCACGCGATCAGGAAACGTTTTCGCAAACGTTTAAGTGCTCCGTTCTAGATGTGCACGTGGCGAGAATTCTGCCAGTCTGCTTGACGTTTACTTGAAAAGCACCTGGCGAGAGCCAGCTGTAAAACTTGCACATAGTAAAGTAAACAATAGTCAGTATTTTAGCGTACAAAAATCGTGGATATAGACCATGCCAAAGCGCCAGTTACCAGTGTGTGAAGAAGCGACTAAAACCGGACTGTCTAATACTTAGCTTTGGGGGTTTAATTGCGCGAGACTGTGTTAATGTTCAGTTCTTCCAGTCAATCACATTTTAATCGCACTCAGTAATGTTCTTATAACAGCTTACCTTATTAATTATCCAAATGTGTTACTAGATATAAAGAACACGGGGTATCACATCGAACGAAATCGAACGAAATTCCCATGGAACTAAATCGAACAAAATCGAACTAAATCGTTCGATCGAGTTCGATTTGGTTCGGTCATAGAACGAAATCGAACACAATGTTTTTTTTGTGAGTTGGATTTCCGAACGAAATCGAACTAAATCGTTCGTTCCGACAAGATCAGTAAGCATGATGCAGCCAGAAAATTACTGAACCAAATGCATCAGTACTATGTAACTTATCTTAATTAATATCAGGATATAGTATAACATACGAGTTTTTCTACGGTGTTCAAAGTATGTATATGTTGTAGGTTAAAATTATTTTAGGTTAAAAATTATTTCAAACTAGGCTAATTTTTATTTTCCTTAGTCCCAGATTTATTAACATAATCTCAGACAACGGAAAATAAAAATACCACCACCACCACCACACTCAATCATAATGTATCTCAATATTTAACTGTTTCCTAGCAAACTAAAATGAATTTACAAGCTAGTATATAAAAATTATCAAATGAGGCCTTAAACTACTGTAATAAAACGATAAAATCCGAGCTTTCGCCGATCAACGGCATCATCAGGGATGAAAAGATGATGCCGTTGATCGGCGAAAGCTCGGATTTTATTGTTTTATTACAGTAGTTTAAGGCCTCATTTGATAATTTTTATATCCTTAAAATGCTACTGAAGGACAACATCCAAAGATTGTTGAATTTACAAGTCTTAAGGAGGCTCGTACCCATTTCTCAAGTCCACACCCTTCCAATTTTAATGGGCCATATCTTTTGTTGTAGTGCATAAAAAGACAAGCCACTTTGCATGCAAACACACAATACATTAAACTTTATGGGAGTGTAGGATTTGTTTACATCGGTGCTTCCATGGCAACGGAATGGTGATCTTCTGAAATTCACAAGTTGCGGAGTTTCTCTAGATCAAGAGAAATTTTGGTAAAACCCGCTAGTGGACTAATTGATTAGACCATGGGCTTCAACTGGACAAAGTTTGAAAGAAATGTATGAGAGCGTTTTCGAAATTTTTAGGGATGAAGTTTTGGGGATTACTGAATACAGTGAAAAACATACTATCGACATAATTGGCTAATATCTAAAGAAAATGATGCGCGATGGGGATGCAGTTTCATCTCATAGTAGTTTGATTCCATTTGAAATGGTGTGTGAAAAAGTGAGGGGGTTGCTTTGGCCGATTGCAAGAAAGAAGGATTTGATTAGCGTGCGTTCAAATTGTTTAATTGTATGTTATTTTGCAACTCTAGCAAACAATATTTGCAATATCCGCATTTTTCCGATAAATTTGAATTAATAGTAAATCCAAGATGGCGGCCATCCTGGCAGCCATTTTGGATGACGTCATGGACCCCAGCAGCGCCCCCACCCATAATATTTACCTTATCTTGTAGAGCACATCGCGGGCTATCTTTTAGATATAAAATATTTCGGAAATATTGTACCACGGTTGGGGTATACGTTTGCATGTATACGTCCGAGGGTTAAACGAAAGAAATGACCACATAGATTGAGATACATTATGGTACTATGATTATAATATAGCACGATCCTATTATTAGAACAGAATTTAAAAAAAAAGTACATATCTACAAGAAAATCACGATAAATTGTCATTGTTATCATTCTATAATTAAAAGGATCAAAAAGACCTCAAAAAGCCAAAGGCTTGTAGAAATGAGGTCCCCTCATGATTTTGTTGTTGATTGAAATAATTTAGGACTAGCGGGCGCAGGAGGGGGGAGGGGAGGGGGTGTATAGTTTACTAAAGTTTAAAAGTGGCAAGAGTGGAGGAGTTTGAGACAGATTCTGGAAGAGAATTCCAAATTTTTGGACCCAAGTTCAAAATAGTCAACTGTTTAGTGTTTTATTGCAGATCTGGTGGCATGTGTATGCACCTGGCCACTAGTTGTAAATAAACTTTAAAAAGTAGAAGGTAATGAAAGATGGTGATAGCAAAACATAAATTTAGCGATATGAAACGAAGTAACACTAAATCAAATATATCTAAAATGTTGAGTTTGGCAAATAACGGGGCTAGAGTGAGCACGGTATTCAGAGTTAGTTAAGGCACGGACAGCACGTTTTTGTAAGAGATAAATTCTGTTCAAATGAGTAACATAGGTAGGTGACCATACTTGTTACAGTACAGTTTGATAGGGATATATAAGAGTGAAATATATGGATAATTTAGTGCTGGTAGACAAAAGGTAACGAGACCTATAAATTATTCCGAAAGATTTTGCTATTTTATTGCAGAAAAAAATTAATAATATGTGTGATTTCCAACAAAGATTTTCATGAATATATACACCTAAGAATTTAGTTTCCTGTTTTTGCTCAAGATGCTCACTATCAAGGAGATATATTACTCGATAGTTTCTTTTCTCGACGTTTGAATATTATGTAATTGGTCTTATTAATATTGACTGACAGTTTATTTGCCTACATCCAAGCAGCAAATTAACCTAGTTTGAAATAATTTTAACCCAAACTATTTTTTACCAACAACATATACACTAAGCACTATACACTGTAAGCAGTAAGCACTAATCATTGACCTTACAGTAGCTCACCTTAGTTGCAATTGAGTATCTTTATAAAAAATGATCCACCTGAGTAGCAACGGCCCTTATTTGTTGAAAATGTTAAGTTAAGAAAGCCAACGATTAGGATTAGCTCATATCAATCAAGTAACGAACAAATGTTTCGACGTCCTTTATCCAGCGCTTGCAGCTGCTCCCTATCACGGCCCGTAATCAAGACCACTAGCTTTTGACTGTTTAATTAAAACTGGTTTCGCTAAATCACTAAGATGCAGGTCGGTTACCAAAATATATTTATACCTGATAACGGCTTTTTTCCGAGAAAATTAATTCTTCTCTTAGCGTGACACCGACACACTCACAAAAACAATCATCTTCAGTTATCAAAAGTTCTAAAAACAATGTCGGGCAGATCAAAACTCGATGTTGTAACCATGCTTTAAGATTACCATCTCATGCAAGTTACATGAACCTTACAGATCATGGTAAAATTCGCGGAAACATCACTTTCTAGAACACATCCAGAGTGTTACACGAATGTATCAGTCATCACGGTCTATGATTGTTGATTGTCTAAGATTGATTGGTCTATGATTGTTGATTGTCTTAGATTGTCTAAGATTGTTGTAGATTATCCTAATTTCTTTTTAAGGATAGAAGGCAAGTGAACGTGGGTCCTGATCAGTTGCTCAGATCAAGTTGAAAGAAAAATGTATTGATATCGCCGACCGATCCAGTTAAGTCAATTTTCAGTCACAACCTACTCTGAATAGTCTGAATAGCTAGTTTGGCCCCGGGATGGGGGGGGGGGGGGGGGGGGGGGGGTACTCAACAACGTTTTGTACGGGGATGCTCCGCCCCGAGGTCCAAACCCTTACCCTTTCATATACCGTTTTTGACAGAAAAGGTACCCCTTTCATATACCTTTCATTGAAAATGGTACCCCTTTCATATACCTTTCATTGAAAATGGTACCCCTTTTCAGTCACAACCTACTCTGAATAGTCTGAATAACTAGTTTGGCAGGTTTTGACTCATCAGTATGCATCGTTTGCACGATCAAGTGCAACGACTGATAACTACCACGGCGCGAAATGTATGCCAGGGCCCGGTTGTTTTGAAAACCGGATTAGAACTTAACCGAGGATATGATTTCTCTTGTTAGAAGTGTTTTCAAATACTAACTTTTAAGCTATACACGAAAAAAAGGCAAAGTCGAAACTAAAGAGCGAAAATACTTTAGGAGAATTCATGGGAAATAAACTTGATCAATTACTAATTGTGATGTGCTTGTTCCTTGAATAGTCTCAAGAAAAAAATCCCGCTTTCTTGGAATTTCTATACTTGCTTATTGAATATGCATATACTGTGCGAATATACGCGCGTTTATTGGCTAATTTTATTGTCAATGAGTACACACGGATAAAAACACGGAAGGTTGACGTCATCGGCGAAGTTTTGGCAAACGTTTCAGTTCCCTCGCTCGATATTTCAGCTTGATCAATGCAGCGATAATTCTAACACAAATCTAGTAAGAAATAGATGGAATGAAACTAAACAGCTAAAGAGAAACCTTAAAACTGAAAGATTAAAATGTTTGTTAACTAAAGGAACCAGACCTGAAAATCGGTGATGAGCAGGAATTACTGATGTCGCTGAAATAATCTTGACAGCAGTTGAACTAAATCGTGTTTAAAACAATTTAAACTGGAATAAAGATTAGTTTCGAAATTCCAATTTTTCCATGTTTCTCAGTGACTCTTCACTGGCCTTTTTCCGAAGTTATAAATACCGAAAACACGATGCTTCGGAGTTTTACTGCTCTCATCTTCAGTTATCAACAGTTCTAAAAACAATGTCGAGCAGATTAAAACTCGACGTTGTAACCATGCTTTAAGATTACCATCTCATGCAAGTTACATGAACCTTACAGATCATGTAAAATTCGAGGAAAAATTACTTTCTAGAACACATCCAGAGTGTTACACGAATGTATCAGTCCTCACGATCAATGTGCAGGAAAAGCACGGTCTCTCATGAATCTTTCTCTTTTGTAACCCCCTTCTCTTGGTCACTAACCCGGCATCTTTTCAACTGATGCCATCCTGCCGGAAGAATTACTGTACAGGATAAGAAGGTTCTCTACACTATATTCTGAAAAACATACAGTCGATCACATTAACGTTGTTCAAGAAAAAAAGACGTTTACAAGTTAACAAAAGTCACGTGCCTTATTAACATTCAAATTACGCGCGTGTGGAAACTGAATTATTCCATTGGAACGTGCAGCTGAACACATGTGTAGAAAATGGCCACGGCGGGAAGTTCAAAACAGTTTTTAAACTGTTTAGAAGTACGCGTTTTGGATGAAAAGAAAAAAAGTAGTTACCTAACAAGAAGAATAACTAATTTCCCAGTTCTGGAAAGCGTCGAAGAATTCCGTTCGAAACTAGCTCACATTCTGCCAGATTTGGCGGATAAACTTATGAAAAAATGTCAAATTGGCTATATTATATACAAGTGCGTTTAACTGTCATTGGACTTACAAAGAGATTATATTATTGGCTATCTCCTGGTACGTTTTTGCATAAAACAAGTGTTGATATATTATTCTCCACCTCAAATCGTCGGAAAAAAGACGAGGCATCTTTGAATATCAACGACTTTTCGCCGTGTTATTATTACGTGTTATTATGCAAATTCAAGGTCCCGCGCGAGGAAATTGAATATTTAATTGTTTTGTTAACTTGTAAACTTCTTTTTTCTTGAACAACGTTAATGGGATCGACTGTATACGGGGCACACAACCAGATTTTGCAATAAAAAATAAGAAAAGATATACTTTAACCGCTTTAATATTCCAGTTTACTTGTCGTTTACTTGAAATGCACATGACGAGAGGCAGCTGTTAAATTTGCTCAAAGTTAAGTCGATAATATTCAGTATTTTACCGTACAATTATCGACGTGCTATGGTGCAGCAGAGACATTATGCCAAAGCGGCAGTTACGTGCGTGAAGAAGCGACTGAATACTTTTTATTTGAGCTGAGGGATCTAATTGCTCGAGGACGGTCGGTCACAATGAGAATGTTTTCTTCATCATTCGTATTTTAAAATTTGAAGCACTCATGAATATTACTGAGTGAATTTAATGTTTGCCGAATAACAAACAAAAGTTGTTGTCGTTATCCATCCTCGCTATAATATACATACACAGGACTATAAGCTTAACCTTTTTCTAGGACTTATAATAAAAACTGAAGCTTTGCTTGCGATTCATTACGGAATGCATATATGTTATAAGGTGTTCTTACCACTTCTATTAGAGTATATGTATCGTTTAAGGAACCGCAACTAAGGCCCGGTTCAAACGTCGAACTTCACATGTGCCGAATCTAATGCAAATGAGCAAGAACAATAGATTTTTCTCATTTGCATTAGGTTCGGCGCATGTGAAGTTCGACGTTTGAACCGGGCCTAAATAAAATGAAAACGAAAGTGCGTATGTTGTTAAGTATTGCTCTATACGGCCCCAAAAATGATCTTCAGTCGCAAATTTGTTCTTCAATCTATGATGCATCAAGGTTATACGTGGCCTTTTAACGTATTAGTATATTGCTATAATGCAAAATGTAGGTTAGCCTGCGACTAAAGCGCCAGTTACTGAGGCATAATATGAATAATGATTTCGGAGAACTGTGTTGAGCGTAGTACGAGTCTCGCACAAGGATTACTTCCCTTTCATCCACATTTCAAAACTCCTAATCATTGATCTGATAATTGTACCAGCTCAAAACGAAAGTGTATCTTTTTGTCTGCCAAACCGTATTAAACATATACATAAAGAAGCGACCGAATATACTAAAATGCTGTTTCAGAACTAAGCTTAGGGTTTTAATTGCGCAAGTATACGAATCTCAAACTTGGAATGTTTTCTTCTTCATTCGCATTTAAAACTTGAGGCAATAAGCAGTGATCTTATACCAACTCACCTTGAAAGATTGAAAGATTGTTGTAGAGTATCCCAATTTCTCTTAAGGATAGAAGGCAAGTGAACGTCGCTCCTGGTCAGTTGCCCAGATCAAGTTAAAAGAAAAGTGTATTGATATCGCCAACCGATCCAGTAAAGTCAACTTTCAGCCACATCCTACTCTGAGTAGCCTGAATAGCCTGAATAGCCTGAATAGCCTGAATAGCCTGAGTAGTCTGAATAGCCTGTAATTGAGTCGAATAAAAACTAGTTTGGCAGGTTTTGACTCATCAGTATGCATCATATGCACGATCAAGTGCAACGACTGACTACGACGGCGCGAAATGTGTGTCAGGGCCCGGTTGTTTTGAAAGCCGGATTAGAACTTAACCGAGGCTTTAATTTCTCTTGTTAGTAATGTTTCAAAAACTAATTTTAAGTTATACGCGAAAACAAGTTAATGTCGAAACTAAAAAGCGACTTAAGAAGATACTTTAGGAGTAAGAAACTTGATCGATTACTTGTGCTTGTTCTAGAATAGTCTCAAAAAAAAATATCCCGCTTTCACGGAATTTCTATGTAAGCTTATTGAATATACATATGCTGTGCTAATTTACACGCACTTATTGGCTAATCATTTATTGTCAATGAGTACGCACGGATGAAAACACGGAAAGCTGACGCAATCGGCGAAAGGTTTGGCAAACGTTTCAGTTCGCTTGCTCCGCGATGTTTCAGCTCGCTCAATGTTGCGAGAATTCTTCCACAAATTTATGCGCAGGCGACATAGGCGTACGAGGGGGAGGGGCTGGGGGGGGGGGGGGGTGGCTGCAGTCCCCCCAGTCGTAAAAAATATAGTATTATTCGGGAAAAACTGGTCAACTATTCGGGCACCACAGACACAGAAAAAATATTGAATTATTTTGTGATTCAATGTCTTAAATTGATTGTTTTTATTTCGTAATTCACATTACTCACTTAACTTTCTAACCAAGCTCTATACTACATCGATCATGTCATTGATGTGCATGATAACTCCATAAAATGATAACCGCGTGAGCGGACATAGGTCTTATTTACATGGAAAGGGGATGACCCTAGTGCTACGATCATCCGCGAGCGCAACATGTTTTCTACTTTCAGTTTACATGCGAAGGGTTGCATTTGACCCTAGCGCTAAGATCATCCTAGCGCCAGGATGATCCGAGCTCCATGTAAACGGCCTCGGGAGCCCCAAGGTTATCTTCGCTTTTGTTATTGTCACCCACCGCCTTGCTTTGCAACCGCGCCGAACTCAAAGGTACTGGGGCCATCCTGCCGAATTTTTCACATAAACCAAATGAAAAGTTGATCCTGGATGCCGCATTTACGCGTGTAAAGCAAATGAACGTTCCAGGATCATCCTAGCACCAGGACAATCCTCTTTCCATGTAAATAGGACCATAGCACGACAAATTTGCGTTGTGGTCCGCGAACTGGTGGGAATGATATTGTAGACCGCCCAGGGACTGAAACTAAGTATAACATTTGGCGACCATCTTGCTTAGGACAGTATGTGTAGTTGGTATCTGGTCGTTCAAAGTATGTCTTCTTCGAAGTCTCGCAAAATATATCTTATCGGTACCGTGTGAAAAGTGCGAAGAATACGAGATGTAGAAGCTCATTCACAGTTCACAGTGGTTGGAAAGTAAAATGTCAGCGAGTATCAGAATCATCATCGTGACGAATAAACATGACGTCACGAGTTTCATTCGGGCAAATTAAGTTCAGCCCCCCCGACAAATTTTTTCCCGTACGCCGATGGCAGGCGATCATATACTCATGAAGCGGGTAATCTAATGAGAAATAGATGGAATAAAACCAAAAAAGCCAAAGCGAAACCTGAAAGCTGAAAGATGATATAAATGTTTGTAAAGGAACCATACCTGAAAATCGGTGGTGAGAAGGACTGCTGTTTGGCGCTAAAATAAGCTTCATCGCAGTTGAACTAAATCGTGTTTAATAGCGGATTACTTTGAGAACAATATTAAATTGGAATAAAGGTTAGTTTCGAAATTTCAATTTTTCCATGTGTCTCAGTGACTCTTCACTGGCTTTTTCCGAGGTTATAAATACTAGATACACAATGCTTTTTTACTGCTCTCATATTCAGGTATCAAAAGTTCCAAAAACAATATCAGAAGGATACCACATCGTGCAAGTTACATAAACCTTTCAGATCATTGTAAAATTCACAGAAAAAAATTACTTCGTAGAACACATCTAGAGTGTTACATGAATGTATCAGTCATCACGGTCAATGTACAGGAAAAGCACTGTCTCTCATGAATCTTTCTCTTTTGAAAACCGTTTCTCTTGGTCACAATCCCGGCATCTTTTAATTTGAACTCATGCCAGGCTCTTATACATTCAACCTTGAAGCGTGGACACCCATCCTGCCGGAATAACTACCAATCTACAGTATATACGATATACTAGGCGCACAACCATATTTTGCAACATAAAATTACTTTAACTGCTTTAATATTCTAGTTTACTTGTCGTTTACTTGAAACGCACCTGGCAAGAGGCGGCTGTAAAATATGCACAATGTTAAGTCGAAAATATTCAGTACTTTACCGTACAATATCGACGTGCTATGCTGCAGCCGAGATATATCATGCCAGAGCGCCTTGGTCTGTTACATGCGTGAAGACTGAGCAACTAAATACTTTTAATCTGAACTGAGCGATTTAATTGGTCGAGGGCAGTTGGTCACAATGAGCATCGATGTTTTCTTCATCATTCGTATTTAAAAATTTAAAGCACTCATGAATGTTAAACGCCTATTTACACGCTGCGATTTGTCGGGCCGATTTGTCGGCCACGACAAATCGTGCGCGCGCTCTTTGTACAGTGCAAGCATTGTCCATGAACTTTTTTTTATTTCAAAACTTTTCTGCTAAGAACTTCTTGAAAAACAAATGGTATCCAATAGGTTATTTAGGTTGTTGTTAGTTTAAATACTGCAGATATAATTTGTTTTGCGTGATTTCTTGTCCAGATTGCGTTTTCGTTCTTAAAATCGGGCCCGACGCGGGAAAATCTGTGAAGCGATCACAGATTTTTTCCGAATCGGCCGACATGTCGGACTGAAATCGCGCGCGCATCGGGTCGCCATTTACACGCGCCGATTTGCTTCACGATTTCTCGGGGCCGACAAATCGGCACGACAAATCGCAGCGTGTAAATAGGCCTTAACGGTGCCTTCCGGATGTCGTAAAATCCACGACATCCGTTAGCGCATGCCTAATGCATTAATGTACTATTGCGCTTGCTCAATGCCAGAAACCGGAAATTAAAAATAAAACTTTCGTGTGTGCATTCTCGTCCCCAGAGCCCTCGTTTCGTTTGGTTGAGCTCTGGAGACGAGAATGTTGTGTGTGTGGAATGGCGTTCGAAAGGACTGTACAAGATTTAACAATTACAGGAAAACATCGCGTTAAAAAGGAAAGAAGAAAAGCTTTACCTGCTGCTGTTATTCAGAAGAAAGATTGTCTCTGTATTTTGCCTACTGGTTTTAGAAATTCCTCGATAAGTCAACCGATTTCTTTCGTTTGGGAGCTGTGTATTTATCATTTCGCCACTGAACGCTATCATATCCGACCAAATCAGTTGATGGGACAGCTAACTTTGTTGATGGACACGCTGTGGTCATTGATTAGGCTTATTTCATCGAACAGTGGTAAGAAATATCGAGGATTTTTTTTTGTTTTGCATTCGTTTCATGTTATTTTAATTGGGCTTCGAGTGACCTTCGTTTCCCTAGATTTGTATTTCAAGTTGTAGCAAAGAGTACTACCTAATAAAGAAAATATAACTTGCTGCCTCTCCTTTAATTAATACTCGTCCTTGTTGCAAGCAACATACTTCTTTAATATTCGTGGCCGCTTGTAGCTTCGTCTTCCAAGACACATACTGATTATTTTCGGGAAACGAATCGCTCATATTTAGCGACAATCAGATCCCGTTGTACTTTGAAATTTAGCAGCCGTATCTTTACCTGCTAAACCAAACCAAACTGTGTGACATTGGTCGTTGAATGCGTTGAAATGAAAACGTTGGTTTCGTTGATGTAGTCATAGAACTTCAACATTTGAAATTCAACCGGAAGTAAAACCTTATGCGTAGAGGCATAACATTTTTTACCTTGTTGCGCATTCATTTTAAAACGGCCAATCAAAAAATTCAAATTTTTGCCGACGTTCCGTTACCAGAGCTACACGAGACGCAACTTAAAAAAAAACCGTGGAGCTCTGGGGACGAGAACAACAACAAACAAAACTTTATTAGACATATAAACTTAAATACAATTACCCTGCAAATAAGCAAAAACGCTATTCGAGGCAGGGAGAAGTAATGTAATTGAAAATAATAAAGGTTAGACAATATAACAACACAGAAGCTGATCTGTAGAGTTACAGATTGTTTTAAAGCTTTGATAAAATCATGATATTGGTGGCAGACACGGGAAATAAATGAAATATGCAAATTATAACAATTTCATTTGTTTAATATCACAAAGTATTTGGGGAACATCAATATAGTCATCTGTTTTCTGAAGAATCTCCAGAAGAATTTGTTTGATTTTTGATTTGAATTGAGATTTCCTCAACGATTTAAGAGATTTAGGTAGTCCGTTCCATATCATAGCACCAGTTCTCGCAAATGATTTTTCCATTTTTCATTTTTACCGTTCGGGAGTACTCAACATAATAATTTTGGATGTCACAGAATGTAAAGATCGTCAAAAATCTGTTTAAGGTGGCTCCAAGTCGTTTTTCTGTGGGGGGGGGGGGGGGGGGGGGGGGGGGCGAACAGCAATTAGAGAGCTTAAGGTGGCTCCAAGTAGTTTTTTTTTTCTGGGTCACACTTCCCCTTTTGAATGCGCTCATACATAATCTTACTTTAGCTCAATGAATCTGAATTTGATACCGGATGTTAGGCTTGGATGAAAGTTTTGAGCGATGCTCTTTTTATGCTAATTGGATTAGCATAAAAAGAGCATCATCCAAAACTTTTATCCATGCCTAACATCTGGTAACGAATTCAGATTTATCGAGCTAAAGTAAGATTATGTATAAACGCATTCAGAAAAGAAAGTGTGACCCAGAAAAAAAACTACTTGGAGCCACCTTAAGCTCTCTAATTGCTGTTCGCCAATGGAGAATTATTCTCACCATTAATAAACCAATCTACTACACCATACTTTTCACACAGTTTCACATAAAAGGGAACTTTCTCATATGTATCGTAATTTTCTGTTAGTTCCTCTCCTTCGTGTACGTCTCTTGTCGTGTACATATGTCCATCTTGATCACTTTCTGCCACTGTTGGATTGTCAGAGTGATTGACCATTCCACCATCGTCAACGTTTTCATCATGCATGGCTATCTTTCCGTCTTCCCCCCAAACGTGTTCTAACCATTTTTTCCTTTCCTCGTCATTTGGTAACGATGCAAGATATTCGAGAGTTTCCTGTTCATCGAAAAAAATTAAGTGAAAATCATCCACTCGTGTGTTAGCGGGAATGAATTGGGCGGCAAAGACACCAATTCCTTTGCCCGGTGCCAATTTCAATTCGGCGTCGATCTTGAATCCCTTAGCTTTTCTTGGAAGTTGAACCGGTTTTGTTTCACAGGAGATTTCACAGGAGTTTTCCATTAACATCAGTTCTGTAATAGGAGGGACAGAATTGCTGCAATTTGTATTGATAAAAGTGCAATTTGTATTAATAAAATGTTTATAACTAGACCTTCGCCTGTAGTCGCTGTGGCAAAGCCTGTGGAAAATCCCGCGAGGGAGACTGTCTAGAAAAGTGACCGGGTGATCGTCGCACCTTTCAGTGGTTAAAATTCATGGTATAGTACCACTTGGGGTGTTAAAATCGAAAATGATGATTATTAGAATTGGTTTGATACCTGTTAGGGTATTAAGGCAGAAAAATATACTGCAGGAACAACTTTTCAGAAAGAATTAATGCCTTTACCTCTCGGGCAATGTTTCATCAATTTCATGTTTGAAAAGAAATATTTAAAGGCTCAGAGATTTTTAAGATCTTTGCGTGTCAGGTTTCGTGCCATTGAGCGTTAACGAATTTCAAGGATCTCTTTCTGGTTGCCAAATGAATAGCATCTTTTAGTTCAAATCGAAAAAGTGGCTTTGTAAAAAAGAAAAACGTGCTCTTTATAGGAAGTCTTTTAACCCTATTCAGACCGGGGAGGGCGAAAAAGTGCCCGCGCCGACTTTGAACGTTTATAACTTCTAAGCCTTTCTACCTACAGCCTTGAAACTTCTCGACTTTTCCTAAAATTTATCTGTGAACATTTTGGCAGAAAGTATGTTGTCAAAGAAAATTTGACGTTGCCATGGCAACCACATTTTGACGGATGCTTTTTGCTCATTTTGAGAGATAAGTATTTCCTCTGTTTATTTTAATGTATTCTGTTCTACACTGATCTTTATTATGGATTTAAACACCAAACGATGCATTGTTGTCGTCCTTGATCCAAAATTAAAAAAGTAAGGAGGCGTTTCCATGGTAACCGTAGTTAAAGAGGCTTTTTTGTAGTACTTTCAAATTTCACTTTTTTTCTACCTTTCATCGCATATTTTTTATTTTTGTTTTTTACTCTTTGCTTGATTTAAATGTTAATCTTTTAATTTTGAGTGATTTTGGGTAATTTTAGCGCATATTCCGTGCTCAGGATACGATATTCCAAATCCAAGATGGCGGATCCAAGATGGCGGATCCAAGATGGCGGCTCCGGCTTTTTTTTTAATGTTGTTTTTTCTTTATTTTTTGTTATTTTAGCTTTATTTATTTTTATGTATTTTTTTAGAATAAATACATTCTAAGTATTTTAAGGTGACATTTTCTCGCCTTTTGGACGTTTTCTTGCACATCTGACGTCATATTGACGTCATGATGACGTCACATTAACTATCATGGTAACATAAAAAGTTGTTGTTATACAAATGTTTAAACAATTACAGAGTAAGAAAAATTTATACTTACCTTAGATTGTGGTTTAATTACAAAAATTAAAACATCAAAACAAATATATTTTTATGACGTCATGATAACGTCATCATGTTGCTAGAAGTTACAAGTACCAATATATACATAAAAAATGTTTTCCAACATCATCAGAGAAAACATTTTTGTCATTATTCAAAACAATTTAGAGATAGGTACGGCAAACACTTTCTGTGAATGAACTGTCAATATATGACGTAATTATGACGTCATAGAAGTTGTCATGACAACATAATTATGCAGATCGATAGAATTTCGGACATACAATGTCTCCTGAAAATTTGGTGTCCATACCTACTTTCCTGTAGAAGTTACGAAGGGGAGCGGAATCCGCCCCCCCCTCCCCCCCGGTCTCAGAAGATCCAAAAAAGCCCGGTCTGAATAGGGTTAAAGTTTGCGGACTCGTATCTTTGCCTGTAAGAAAAGGTGCTGGATCCAGCTACCGCAACTTTAGGAGATCACCCCGCTGAGACAAAGCTTCGTGAATTCACGAGCTAAATTGGGGGGACGAAGCATAATTTCAGGTTTTCAGAAAGCACCTTAGGTCGCGGAGGATACCTGGCCATGAATAAATTCATAAGGCAAAATTTTGGTTGGGGTGTCACTTTTAAAAGCTTTATATCTTGGGCCCTTAGAAGCCGATTTCGCTAAAACGTTACAGATATACTGGGGAATAATGGGAGTTCACTGGTACTATTTTTTATTCAATGAATCTCGTTTTTCGATAATGCTGTAATGTACGTAAGTTAAAATTTGTAAAACGCGTTAACGTGATTTTGTGTCCAAGTTTGCTCCTCGAGAAGAACACAAAGCAAGTTGATTTCACCCGGCTCACTGATCTGTCAAAACCTCTATTGTGTCATATCTGAAGCCGATTTTTTTATTTCAACTTTAATTAAAAGTTATTAGCTTTTGAAGGAGTAAAATTGTCCACGGTAGAATTTGAAGCCTCATATCTTCCCTTTGAAAGCCTATTCAAACATTTTGCGTCAATTATGACAATCTACAATACAACAAGTCTACCTGGTCCATACATATTCCCAATGAGCCCATTTGGAAGAGCAACAGGCTGGAATTTTAACGAGTGAACACACTTGTGGCCATTGTAAGCAATTTTTTGCTGTTGATCGGGGCGGGCTATTGGTCTTACTGTCCAATCAATAAATTCGAAACAGTTTTCTAGAAGGGCCCCTCTGGCATGCATGACAACAGCATACTCCTGTAACAAAGGAGGACTCAAAATATCATGATTCCATTGGGCAATACGGTACCTGTGAAGGTTGAAAATGTTATCCATGACTTTGTTCGTTATCATGCATAACCCCGGCACTGGTCTCCCAAATCGACAGATCATATCTGAATATCTGCATGGATATTAAAACCTCCTCAGCAGCATGCATAAGCCTTCATTTCTATCACATACGGTTCTTTGTTGAAAATGGATGTTGACTGGTAGTTGAAGAACATTTGCCAGCATAGGGATGACTTGTTTGCGTACTCTAAACTCAGCTAAACATTCTGCCTCGTCAATGATTTGTATATCAAATCTTTCATACGATTCGTACGGAAATTCTGGGTTCTTCGAATGGTAGGCCTCCCACAAGACCAAAAATTCTTCATCTGCAATGATCTTCAATATCGTACGATAGAAGCAGCATTTCTCTTATTTTACAAAAGACGGCATTTTCTCACAGCTAGTTCCCTGAGAAGTCGCCGTCGCGAAAACTTCTCTTTGCTTTAACCTTTGTAATTTGGCGGGAACGACGGCATCCGCTACCCAGACTCACTCGGTTACTAACATTGCCGTCGCCCCTAAAACGTCGGTGCTTTTAAAAAATATTGTCCTGCTTGGAATATATAAATCCAAAACAGCTGAAACCTATATTTTCTAAAATAGTTTTCTAAGGTCTTTATTGTGGCAAAGTTTGGGCGATTTCGAGTTTTCTATCTTGCACATCTATAGTTGGTATTTAGGTAAAGTCATAAAAATAAAGTCTAAATTAAAAAAAATTTAAAAACCAGGTGCAAATATAATTTTAGTGTATAAAAAAATAGATATAAATATCGCCTATTTTCGCTTTTAAATTTCCCGCACGCGTGTTACGGTTGTCTAATTGTTGCATACATAAGAACTTCAGATAATAGTGGCAACCGTAACACGTCATAAATATTCAAAATGGCGGCGCGCGGGAAATTTAAAAGAGAAAATAGGCGATATTTATATCCATTTTATTTGTACACTAAAATTATATTTGCACCTGTTCTTTTAAAAGTTTAAATTTCGACTTTATTTCCAACAATTTAACGTCAATTTGTTCTGACAATGGAGGTTCCCTTTAAGTTCCCTATGACCGTACCGCGCCGGTCTCTACCAGGATAATCACTTAAGGGGGTAGTCTTACTGTGTAGCCGTGTCGCTACAAACAACCATTGAAAAACGAGAAATAATCACTGTTAAATACAACACATCTAAGAACGCACCATCTTATCGGTCCTCGGTAAATTGTGAAATGTAGATTTGTATTCACTTGATCAAGATAAGTAATGTTCGCGTGGTGTTGAGTGACAAGTATGTCAATGTCACAGCACTTTTTCCTGTAAACACCGAGCCGATGGTATTGAATATTCAGCCAGAAAATTTATTTAAATGTTCCTGATGCTATAAACGTAAACTTGGGATTACGGAAGCTATAGTCTAGCATTGAATTTGATGTACTGCTTTTGGGTATGCTTCTTGCAATAACTTAGGACAATATTTAAAAAAACGCTGAATGTTGAACATTTGTCAGGCATTTGTGTATGGGATCAAGTTCAATTCAAGTTAGGAGGAATTTAGTTTGAAATTACCACTTTACTCTTATATAATCATTCTCCTATTTCCCCAGTAATACGTTGCCAAATTCTTGACCCATTGACCTCTCGAGAAGTTGGCGGGTTTAGTTGAAATTGACAACACATTTCATAGCAGGGGTGGTTGATCTTAGTTCATTGTCCAGTAAGTATTTTCATCTGAATGAAACAGTGCTGTAAACTGTTTAACTGAATCTTACATAGTATTCCATTATTTTGTTTTAAAGAATTCAAATGTTTTTGTGTGTGCGTATGTGTGCGAATTGATTCAGGAATTGCAGTCTTGCGCTTGAAATGTCATAAACCTCCATTTCGTCTATAAATTTTGTGACATTTGGGCCGAACAGATGACAAAGATTTTCGATTTTCTGAAGGGGAACCGTTGCGAGTTCGACCTTGAAACTTGGCATGGTAAATGTTTTTAAAATACTGATATCATTAGGACTATGAAGTAAACTTGTCGAAAAAAATTAGGTACTAGGAACATTTTTATGCTGTTAAACATGACGTAAATTTGGCCGCCATTTTAGGCGCTCTTCGAAGGTGTTTTTTTAACATGGCCCCAAAATCACAATATCAACAGATTTGAAAATCTTTAAAGCTAACAATGAATAAAAATAGTTGTTCCGAGTTTGTATAAAGTTTCACTTCTAATTGGATTTAATTGAAGGCTTGAGCGGCGCTTCGTCCTCACACCTAATTATGTGCATATGATCGAGCGAAAAACCAGACTGTGACTTCTCTTTCCAACTTTTCGCGAATTTCTGAAAAATAAAAAATCACGTCACTGGAACTTTTAAACATGATTTCTAAGAAGCAATCTGCACCTAAGGGTATCTTCGGACAAAATATGAGCGATTCGCCAAATGGGTCGTCGACGGAGCGTTTTCGATGGCAACCACTCTTATAGCCTCGCGAAAATCCAGTGAAATCAGACATTATCGAAAAATTGGAATTTCAAAAACAAACTTTATTTCAGTGAAAATTGTTCTCAAAGTACGGGCGGATCAAAACACGACGTTGTAACCATGCTTTAAGATACCATCTCATGCAAGTTACATGAACCTTGCAGATCATGGTAAAATTCACGAAAAATTTACTTTCTAGAATAATCCAGAGTGTTACACGAATGTATCAGTCATCACGGTCAATGTGCAGGAAAAGCACGGTCTCTCGTGAATCTTTCTCTTTTGTACCCTCTTTTCCTGGTCACAAACCCGGCACCTTTTTAACTCATGCCATCCTGCCGGAAGAACTACTGTACAGGATAGAACGTTCTCTAGACACTATATTCTGAAGAACATATACGGGGCACACAACCAGATTTTGCAATAAAAGATAAGAAAAGATCTACTTTAACCGCTTTCATATTCCAGTTTACTTGTAGCCTGTTCTAGGCGTTCAGATAGTGAGGAAAACGTGAATTGTCGAAGAAGGCGCGAAGAAAAGCGAGCGAAAAAAATGCGGGGCTTCCTCTCTCCAGTCTCCCAGCATTTTTTTTGCTCGCTTTTCTTCACGCCTTCGCCAACATTTCGCGCTTTCCCCACTATCTGAACGCCTGGAACAGGCTAGTTTACTTGTCGTTTACTTGAAATGCATCTGGCGAAAGGAAGCTGTAAAATATGCACATATAGAGTGTTTTCACATGACGTCACGGCGGCCATGTTGGTGTCCCAAAACAATAAAATGGCGGCCATATTGGTGTCCCAAGCTAATCCTGTGGGAATTGAACTCTTTTCTAATGCAAACACTTTGTTTTGTTCAAAGAAATTAGCATAGTTGCAGACCGCGTGAATGAAAACACTCTATATTCAGTATTTTACCGTACAATTATCGACGTACTATGGTGCAGCAGATAAATTATGCCAAAGCGGCAGTTACATGCGCGAAGAAGCGACTGAATACTTTTAATTTGAGCTGAGGGATCTAATTGCTCGAGGACGGTCGGTCACAATGAGAATGTTTTCTTCATCATTCATATTTAAAACTTTAAACATAGTTAATAGAACAAACTTGTAATGAAGCTCAACATATTTCAAAAAGAGTTTACAAAGCTGCTTTGGTTTATTATGTTGAACGAACCGTGACCCTGCACATTGTTTTGTTTAACGTGTTAGCCCAAATGTTTCTACTGGTCAGTTGCTCATATGCATTTCAATACCTTTTGTGTTTTGTGCACGGTCAAGGCAAACGAACAAAAGAAATGGAGAACAAAAACATATAACAAAGGACTGACTGAGTTTCATAACCAGTTTATCCCATTAACTATGCATGAACCTTACAGGTCATGGTAAAATTCGCGGAAAAATTACTTTCTAGAACTGTCAATGCGCAGGAAAAGCACGGTCTTTCATGAATCTTTCTGTTTTGTAAACCCTTTTTCTTGGTCACAAACCCGACATCTTTTCAACTCATGTCAGGCTCTTGTACATTCAAGTCAAGCGTGGACAGCCATCCTGCCGGAATAACTATCAATCTACTGCAGTGTACACCTAATTGCATTAAAGTTGTCGGGGAATAAACATAAACCGTAAACGATACGACACAATGGAATCTGGGAACAAGGCTACTGAAGCTTGTTAAAATCCCATATGTTGATATTTGAGATCCTTTCCTTCAAAAAAATATTTTCAGAGGATAATTTTGGGAAAACTGTGTTATAATAGTGAGCAATTTATCTAAGAACACAAGATTGGGGGAGTATTTGCCGCTTCCCAGAAAACCATTTGCTCTCATGGTGACATTTATACCCGAAAACGTTTTATCAATCAGGTACATACGATATGCGAGGCGCACAACCATATTTTGCATCAAAAGATCTACTTTAACTGCACCTGGCGAGAGGCAACTGTAAAATATGCTCAAAGTTAAGTCGAAAATATCCAGTATTTTATCATACAATATCGACGTGCGCAGCCAAGATATATCATCCATAGCGCCAGTTACATGCCTGGAGAAGCGACTGAATGCTTTTAAGCTGAGCCGAGGGAATTTAATTGCTCGAGGGCGGTCGATCAAAGTGAGAATCAGTTTTCATCATTCGCATAGGCGGCGGAGCAGGGGAGCTGGATGGGCTGTACCCCCCCAAAAAAACACGAATATTTGGGGTGGGGGAGGGGGGGGCACAGCCCGGCCACGTTTTGGTGCCTAAAATATCGCTACCCCAGTACCCCAGTACGTCAGGTTACAAATGTAAGAACCGTGTGCGAAGCTTTTAGCAAAAAGGCTGTCACTAAAACGCTACTAGGAGAGGTCCACAAACTGTTAAGGCTGTATTTGACATTACCTGTGGCATCAGCGACTTCAGAACGTACATTTTCTGCCCTCCGACGACTTAAGAACTATCTAAGATGCTCCATGAAGCAGGATCGTCTGAACAACTGCCTGCTAATGCATTGTTAAAAATCGACTATGGACACACTGGCCACTGTCAAGATTGCAAAGAGGTTTTCTTCTGCCAACGAACTACGAAAAGGACATTTTGGAAAATTTGAGTAGGGGTAAGTTCTTGGCGTGGTAAACGATAAGCCCCCCCCCCCCCCCCCCCCCCGCCGCCGCCTCTGAATTTTAAAGCGCACGTTCCGACAAGATCAGTATTACTGAAGCAAATGTCTAAGTATATGGGAGCGATTCGAGAAGAATTGAATCAAGTTCTTGTCTACATGAGAAAACCATTTTTTTATACTTTGCCTGAAATATAATCATGAAAGGATGAATTAGGTTATAAAGAACTTGGCACATAAAACAAAAACTTCAGTCATTCACATCGCATTTTATACGCAGGCAAATATTCAGGGACTGATCGCTGCCAGCTTTTGGAAACGATTTGACGACTGTGAGCGATGGCGGAAATACACTACCAGAACTAAAAAGTTGTAATAATTTATCCCGAAATTTCGTCCCGCGGCAAGAAGTGATGAGAGGCGGCTGTTTTCGAATGCACGCTGAAGAAAAGCTTGCTTGCTTAGCACTTTGACATTTTCAAAGCGTTCAAAACATAGGATCAAAAGTGACCAATCAAAATGTTTGGTTTCAAATTAATATGTGGATCCTTTGTCTGGATGCTTCAACGTTATTGTTCTGTTTACGAAAGAGTTCGCCACCCTTTATTCTCGATTTGCGTCGTAATTGGTCAATTTTCTTCCAAGTTGTTCCGGTTTTCGTGTTAATGACGATTACTCGTACTTTTTCCTAGAATACTCCCACGAAAAACATCCGCTTTATTTTCTCGGAATTTTCATGCATACTCATTGAATATATCTATATAACTGTGCGAATTCTCTCGCTGATTGGCTAATTTTATATTTCTCACAAAAGACGGATAAAAACATACAAGGCAGACGCCATCAGCGAAAGTTTTGGGAAACTTTTCCGCGCGCGTTCTCAATGCGGCGAGAATTCTTCCACAAATCTAGAATTGTTCAATGAGAAAATCGACCAAAATAGATGAAATAAAACTTAAGGAGCCAAATCACAAGCTAAGAGCAAAAAGATGAAAATGTTTGTCGAGGACCAGACCCTGAATGAACAGCGGTAAGTGAGACTAATGTCGTTGAAATATGTAAGTTTAACGGGTCGGAGCGGGTAAAGTTAGAACTGAATCGTGCTTTAGTGGATTATTTGAGAGCAGTTTTAGTGAAACTGAAAGGCTAGCTTAAAAATTCCAATTTTCCTTGTATTTTGTACTTATTCTACGTAAAATTTTTAATTTCAAGATTGTGAATCTCTACCATGCGAGCAGTTGGTTTCTCCAAAGTACGCCGAACGCTACACTCCGTTCCTAGCGTAGCGTTCGACATAGGAGAATCTATAAGCTTGACCGTAGTTGAACTAAATCGTGTTTAATAGCGGATTACTTTGAGAACAATGGAATTTAAACTGGAATAAAGGTTAGTTTTGAAATTCCAACTTTTCCATGTGTCTCAGTGACTCTTCACTGGATTCTTTCGAGGTCATAAATGTTAAAAACACGATGCTTCGGACGGTTTCGGTACTGATCTCATTTTCCGGTATCAAAAGTTCTAAAAACGATTACATCGGGCGGATCAAAACTCGATGTTTTAAGATACTATCCCATGCAAGTTATATGAACCTTAGTTACAGATCATGGTAAAATTTACGGAAAAATTACTTTCTATAAAAAATCGAGTAAATAAAGTCAACTTTTAGTTACAAATAGTCTGTCATCGAATCAAAACTTGTTGTCTATCTTAATACTTTAGAGACGATCAAACTACAGGTGGGAGCTTGATACACGAGTTAGTTCAAGATTACAGAACTTCGGTCAGAAATGAAACCAACACTAATTTATTCCGACAAGATCAGTGAGCATGATGTAGCCATAAAATTACTGAACCAAATGTATATATAACTTCTCTTACTTAACATATAGTACAGCAAACGAGTTTTTCTACGGTGTTCAAAGTATGTATACACTAAGCATTATACACTATAAGCAGTAAGCACTAATCATTGATCCCATAGCAGCTCACCTTAGTTGCAAATGAGTATCTTGATCCCAAATGATCCACCAGAGTAGCAACGGCTCCTTTTTGTTGGAAAGAACGACGGAGGATTAGCTCTTATCAAGTAACGAAGAAAATTTTCAACGTCCTTTATCCAGCGTTTGCAGCTGCTCCTTATATTGCTCGTAATCAAGACCAGTTTTGACTGGTTAAAACTGGTTAAAACTGGTTTGGCTGAATCGCAAGATACACGTCGGTTACCAAAATACATTTATATACGTCACAATGGATTTTTCCGTGAAATTTAATTCTTGCCTTAGGCACACCGACACACACACACACACACAAAAAAAAAACAGATAAAAAAAGCTGTTAAATTGTGTAGGTAAAATACCGAAAAAACTAATCGTCGTGATGATCGTACTGTCTCTATTACGGACACTAGATCGTGATCTCGAAGTTTTCCTTTTCGTAATCATTTGATTTGCCTGATATACACCTAACGTTCACCTGGCTGTGCGTTTCGCACGTTGTATAACACAAAACATGCCACTAAAATATAATGCATCAGGGAGCAGGCTAGCCTCATCAGCCATGAAGATGTTCTTTGATTTCGCAACTTAATCTCTTTTCCAGTCCAAACAACGTACCTTTGCGTAGCCCAAATACAGCTAACCCAGCTTCATTTCCGAACCACAATGCGCCAATCCTATGGCGCGTTTTCAGGGTCAAAATTAGATATGTGTAACTTCTGCCTTTTGACTTTCAAAGAAATTCGAATTCTTGAAATTGGAGCACACACAAATTCTTCAAACAGCACCCACACAGGAGTTTCCGCCGCAATCACCAATTCATTTCTCACTCAAGCCCAAGGGAGGCCACCCAACATCCAGCACTTCAAATCACCAGGAACAAAGCGGAAGTGTACATATTGTAAGGGCCCTCACCCAGCATACAACTGCAATGTGGTAACTGACTGTCAAGAGAAATGGGCTATTGTCAAAAGAGAAAAACTCTGTTTTAACTGCCTGGGAAACCACAGGTCTACTGCCTGTCAATCACGATACCGATTTCATAAATGTCGAGGGAAGCACCACACCAGTCTCTGCACAGGGACACCACCTATCACACCCAACCCCAACTCCCAAGGTACAAATCAACATCAACAGCTACCAGCAGCTCATGTCCATGCCACTCTTACACCATTACACTCTGTACCTCCAACCAGTACCCCACACTTGGGTCATACCTCTCTGCTCAAGACAGCCATAGCTACAGTGTGCACAGATTACCTTTGTTGTGAAGCCAACATTCTCTTTGATGAAGGGGCTCAGCGTTCATTCATCACTCACACCCTAGCTAACCAACTGGGCCTAGAAACCTCTCTGGGGGAAGATGTTCATCTGTCAGCATTTGGAGGACAGGCTACAGCAGTTAGACACCTTCCTTTGGCCACTATCAATGTTGTGACAACCTCTGGCGAAACAATCCCACTCCATGTTTTAGTGGTAGAGAAGATAGTTGCCCCACTCCAAACACATATGCATCAAGGTGTGGAAGACCTCCCTTATCTTAGAGGACTAAAACTTGCACATCCAATTACATCTGACGAGAGCTTTGAAGTGTCCCTCCTTATTGGTGCTGATCACTACTGGGAATTGGTTGAAGACCATGTTATCCGTGGACGTGGACCAACAGCTGTCGCGTCAAAACTTGGTTACCTCCTTTCAGGACCATTGCAAACATCCTCAAGCCTCCCTTCAACTACCATTGTGAACTTATTCCAAACAATGTCATCTACAAAAGAGGATGAACTCGACCTAGAAAAGTGTTGGTCTCTGGAAGCTCTGGGGATCTCCCCACAATCAGAGAAGAATGATCATGAAGTTTTCCTAGAAAACTACATCAATACCTCAATCACGAGAAATCAAGATGGCAGCTACAATGCAAAATTCCCCTGGAAGGATGATTCCCCGACTCCCAACAAACTACATCAAGTGCGAAAAACGCACCCGTTCTATGGTTCGTCGTCTTGCTGCCACACCCCGACTCTTGACTACTTATGGAAACATCATAGCTGAACATGAAGCACGTGGATTCAGTGAGAAAGTTGATTATGCACATCCTACAGACAATGCACACTATATCCCTCACCACCCAGTAAAGAAAGACTCAGCTACAACACCAATCAGAATTGTTTATGACTGCAGCTTCCACTCTTCACCCGACACCCCCAGCCTGAATGACTGCCTTCTTGTTGGCCCACCATTTCTTAACGACATGTGTTCAATTCTTCTGCGTTTCCGTACCTTCACTTATGGCCTGTCAACCGACATCGAAAAGGCATTCCTCCATGTTGGCCTTGACGAACGCGAAAGAGACTTCACCAGATTTTTCTGGTTGTCTAACCCTGAGGATCCGGAAGGCAAATTCCAAGTCTACCGCTTCAAGACTGTTCTGTTTGGCTCCACCAGCTCCCCTTTCATGTTGAATGCAACACTTTAAAACCACCTGGACAACTATCACACACCTGTGGCTGAAGATATGAAGGAGAATATCTATGTTGACAATGTCATCTCAGGTTGCAATCAAGAACTAGAAGCTGTTGACTACTATAAGGAAGCACGGTTGATCATGAATGAAGCCCACTTCAACTTACGTTCCTGGTCCTCAAATAGCTCATCACTCAGAGAGCAAGCTGCAAAGGAAGGTACTGCTGATACAAATGAAATCGTGAACATCCTTGGTTTAAAATGGCACCCTTCTACAGATACCTTTACCCTGTCCTCAAACAAAGATGAACCCACACAACAGTTGGCCGCCAAGCGCAATGTATTACAAGTCTCATCCAAGGTCTATGATCCTCTAGGACTCTTGTCTCCGGTAACCATAAGGGCCAAACTACTGATCCAAGAATTGTGGCAACAGCAGCTAGAGTGGGATGAGCCACTTTCACCTGAACTGAGCAGTCAATGGCATGAAATTGCTCGAAACATCAGGGAAGCAGCTACGATCACCTTACCTAGACGCTTCTTTCCAAGTTCTGAGACGCAGCCCACTGAACCCTACTTACATGTATTTGCGGATGCCAGTCCTAAGGCCTATGGAGCTGTCTCCTATATCACCAGTGGCAATCAGTGCTCCTTAGTCATGGCTAAATCGAGAGTCGCCCCCTTAAAGAAATTGACCTTACCACAGTTAGAGCTCATGGCTGCATTAACTGGCACAAGATTGGCAAGGTTCGTTTCTCAAGCGCTCAAGTCCAGGTACCCTAACCTAAAGGTCAAACTGTGGTCTGATAGCGAAATAGTTCTCTATTGGTTGTCAAGCACTAAACCCTTAAAACAGTTCGTGGCAAACCGCACGAAGGAGATCAAAGGGATTTTTCCCATGCCATACTGGAACCATTACCCAACAGCTGACAACCCTGCTGATTTACTCACTCGCGGAATCAATGCACGGCAACTTCAGAGCTCTCCCTTATGGAAATATGGTCCACAATGGCTTCTGTCCGAGTCCCAATGGCCACACTGGAAACCCTCACAAGTCCTTCACCTGAGTCTCTCGCAACCACTTGAAGAAGAAAACCCTACTGGTGACCCTGTTCCAAAACAACCTCCACAAGAGAAGGCTGGGATTCACCGTGTCATTGATATCTCTAGATACAGTACACTACCTAGACTGGTGGGTGTGACAGCCTATGTCTTGCGATTTCTCTGCCAAATACGCAAACTTGAACCGAAACATGTGGGACCTCTGTCTGTCAAGGAACGACACCACGCTCTTCATGAATGGATCAAGACCTGTCAAGCACTAACCTACCTTAAGGAAATTGCCAACTTGACTTGTCGCTCCAAAACTCGCCTTCCCCTCGTACGACAGCTTCGTTTATTCCTCGATTCAGATGGTTTTCTTCGCTCCGGGGGGAGGATACACAATGCTCCACTTGATGACTCATTAAAATTTCCCTTCCTTCTTCCTCCAAGGCATCCACTCACAAAGTTTGTCATCCACGATGCTCATGTCAAGCAACTGCATTCTGGAGTCAATGCCACAATAACTGCACTTCGCCAAACCTTTTGGATTACGTCCATACGTCAGCACGTAAGGAAACAACTCAAGCACTGCGTGACATGCCGAAAGCTGGAAGGGAAAGCCTATAGAGCCCCAGATCCTGCTCCTCTACCCAAATCCTTACCAGTAGTCATGGTCTCTGACAACGCATCCACTTATTTAGCATCTGCTGAAACCCTCCGTGAACTGTTCCAGTCTCCCTCACTAAAGGAGGTCTTCGGCAGACAGGGAATCGAGTGGAAATTTATCCCCAAGCGCGCTTCCTGGTATGGGGGATTCTGGGAACGTCTAATTGGACTGACAAAGAGGGCTATAAGGAAAACACTCGGAAGAGCATCGGTCACACTAATGGAACTCCAGACCCTTATCGTGAAAATAGAAGCAACCCTGAATGACCGGCCGATTACCTATGTATCGAGTGACATCAGCGATGCGGAACCATTAACCCCCTCACATCTTCTCTATGGAAGGCGAATCACTACCCTACCGTTTGATTATGGCATCACTAATGAAGACCTATCAGACCCTGACTATGGTGATGGCTCTGACATGAGGCGACGGGTAAAAATGCAAGCACTCATCCTTCAACGCTTTTGGAACAGGTGGAGACATGAATATCTCACCTCCCTCCGTGAATTTCATAGAACAACCGGAATCATTCAGCAATCTATCAAGAAGGGCGAAGTCGTATTAGTTCATGATGACACACATGGAAATTAGCTGTCATCGAGAGTCTAATCAAAGGAAGAGATGGTTTGGTTCGAGCCGCAAATATCCGCACAAGCACGAGACACACAAACCGACCAATTACTAAACTCCATCCACTGGAGCTATCAGCAGATGTCGAAACCCAGGCCGGATCAAGCGGACACAGCACCAGTGGGCAAGCCACTAACAGTTCAAACAACAGACCCCGAAGGGCCGCAGCTTCCAAGGCTTTAGCAAGAATCTCAGAGTGGGCAAACAATCTTCGCGCGCCCCCGGAGGATGTCGAAGAGACTTTAGAATAAGAATTGAACATTTTGACTTTAGTACATTTATCTCATGTTTGTTGTTAATTTGTGATCGTTGCGAATGCGGTCAGCGGTTTCTGTTATTACGATTAGGCTCGTGTGTCACACGCGTGAAACACATGGCTCTCTGAACACTTTCATGGCCGCTTTCTATAGATTATTGTAAGACGCTTATTCCTTGGAATATAGATTAGAACGGAACCTTTGTCGACTCCTTGATGTCTCTTTATTATCTCTCTGTCTTCGCGACAACACTTTGACACAAAGGATAGCTCTTGTAGAGTTGTACAGAGGTGGTCTTGCAAATGCCTCAATAAATAAGACATTATTTATGTATCTTGTACAACAAGATATAGATAGTGGTATAAAGGTAGTTGTCCGATTTGGCGTACTCGTACTCGGCCGCGTTTCAGTTGATGCTGTCGTAGTAGACGCGGCAGCATTAGTCGATGAAGAATTTGTGATTCGCTCAGCAGTTTCAATGAGGCGCTGAGCGCACTCTCTGAGAACGTTTGAATGCATTAAGAACTGAAGATGTGCTACCGCAACTGATCAAGATCGAGAGACTGTCAGCTTATAGAAACGTGGGTTTTATCGATCACGTGATCAAGTAGGACAAGGAACGCCTGGCGAAAAGTGTTTCGCAAGTCATTGAGCGTTCGCAAGTCATTGAGTATTCGCAAGTCATCATGAAGTGTTCGCAAATCATGGAGTGTTGCGTGACATCATACAAATATTAAACGAGAGAAGGTTTACAAAGTCGGCACGAGCCTACAAACTTGTTTCATAAAGTAATCTTACAAAGAGTAGTGTACTAGTGTGTTTTTAAAAGTAGTAATGCACAAAGTAGCGGGTTTAAAGTCGGCACGAGCCTGTAAACTTGTTTCAAAAGTTACTTTACAAAGAACGACGTGTTTTTAAAAGTATTAATGCGTAAAAAGATTTTATTTAGAAAGTCAAAAGGCAGAAATTACACATATCTAATTTTGACCCTGAAAACGCGCCATACAATCCAGTGGCGTTACATGCAACAGTGTGACAAGGATGTTTAGGAACGAGAATGCAGTTGACCGTGTGTCAAACTCGTTGTACATTTGGGAACTGTTGTTTAGTTTCAATGGAAAGCGCGAGTGTCATTTTTTCAATGTGTGTGCATGTGTGTACCGATTTTGAGAATAAAATGGATGCTGTTTACCAAGTTATAAAAATAGGGACAAAAACAGTACAATGATACTGCAAATTCGAAGAAAATATTTTTTATAAGAACTATTAGCATCGGCCGGAACCAAATAAAATGCAAATAAAATAATAACACTCCTCTATAATATTATATGTATTTTTTTCTGAATGACCTCTCCAGCAAAAAATACGTAAATAATTTTCATACAGATTTTAGCCGCGTGAAAGCACGGCCGGACGTAGGTTTTAGGCCGTCATCCTTTCATCCTAAAGCTGAGGAGGCCTAATTAACATAAGCTTCATAGTTTCTTTTAGGCCTCCTCGCCATTGTTACCTCTATTCTTCTTATATTAATGTGTTATTGTAGTATGGCCAATAAAATAGATAAATAAATAAAAATAACCGCATGAGGAGCCGAGCCACACACACCGCGTTTAGCTCTTGTAGTTGCATTGGGGTCACTAGGCTCATGAAGACCTCACATTTTCTTCTGCGCACTATAATATGAAGCTACCTTTGGATTCCTTGTGCTTTATCAAAAACCATGAAAACGTTACTAAAACGCTGGGTTAACCCTATCACTCTCAAAAGAGGCTATTCACCGCCAATCGGGATGCTTCACCTTGAACATACGAGACTTAGCGAGGGTGGACTACTGAAATTGCTAGGACAGTCTTTTTATTGCACGAATCTTCCGAAAAGTGAAGCAAAGGGGAGTGCGACGGAGGCTGAAAAGGTCTCTTTGGGACAAACGGCCGCAATAATGCTATGCCACTTCTGCCGATTTTTTGCGTCTTCTGAGGCTCGCTTCATACGTGAAGTTAATCGTCGCCGTCGCTAGGCTACCAACAGTTAGAGATAGTGAACCGTTCTCAACCCCAGAACTCTCTTTTTATTACGCATGTCACCCGGCGCGGTCATGAAAAGTGGCCCGGGTGGCCAGGCGTTCCAAAAGCAAGCACGCAAGCCGCGAGAGGAGTTGGGCAAGGCTAATGCGACGCCTCTCGCGGCTTGCCGGCCAGGCTGGCTAATGAAAACGGACCGAAGAATTTGGAGTTGGGAATGAACATGGCTTGATTACCAGCCGTTTTGTCCAACCGCGTTCCTTCACGCAATACCTCAAACGGCTGGACGTTGAAGCTAGGAAAGAACACTGAAACAAGACAAGACATTTATGTTTAAATTATTTTATTTCACATATAATGATAATAATTAACAACAATATTAATTAACAACAACAGTGTTTAAACAGGGAGCTCGCATCACCGAAATTTTATTCAGCGAGTCCCTGTTAATAAACATGCACTAAGAACTAAAACTCACCAGTTAACTCATCACACCTTTTAAAACTAATTACAAAGTGTTTAATAAAGGGTATAGAGCGGTTTCCAATTAGATGTCGAAAGTATTTGTTTTAATTGGTTTTGCATTACTAAGCTTTGTGATTGGTTAATAAATCTCGGGCCACTTTCTCCGACCAATCAGACCAATCGCTCACACACGTTAACCAGCGCTTGGTGCTCACTGCATGTACTTGCTTTGAGCTCTGATTGGTTCATTGGATTGTCTGCATCCGTTGTGATTGGCCAGATTAATTTCTTTGGTTTTGGTTTTACGACACTCAAGTGCATTAAAACCGCTCTTTATAGGTTGACTTATTTTATTATCGCCGGTAACTGACTGCCACCAGAATCTACAATACATACGTAAACTTATTTTAACCTAAATAGTTTACTAGCTATTCTCACGTAATAAATGACCTTGGCAAAATTATCGCATTTTAAAACAAGGAAATTCCGATGCTATGTCCTCTTGTTGTTTGCTTTTGAGAACTGCCAACCTGGATGTCACGCCAGATTGCACGCAATTCGGAATACATATGAAATTTAATTTGTTAGGCTTAATAACGGTTTACACAATGTAAGTGTAAGAGTATGAACTAGTATGCACTTTCAATGTGGCTACATTCTTTATGAATATAGAGTTTAGGCGGAGATCTCACTACTTTGCTCACCTTAGATCAAAATTGTGAGTTATATTTAAACTCAATAATTAAAAAGAAAAAAAGCACGCCGGCATTAGGCCACTTCTCGTCTCGTCTCAAGTCATTAACCTTGAGTTATCCCAAATACATCTGGGATAACTCAGATGGAGCTCTTACCCAAGGTTAATGACTGTAAATATTTTTTGCATGTTTTGTTAAAGAGGAAATGAACACTATGGTTTATAATTTCGTTTTCTTTTGTTGCATTCAGGAGAATTAAACACGTGTAATATGGGCTTTGATTGAGTAAGAGCCCCCATGCATTTCTTTAAAGTCGTCCACATTTAACCTCGTTTATCGCCTTAAACCAGGATATTAAAAGAAGACAACATGGTATTATTTTTTATGGTAACGCCTAACCACTATTGAAATATACAGCAAGACCTCGATCTGCCACATCTACAACAGCTAAACATACTATCATCCGTATCTTAAAAGAATAGTTTGTCAATACAACAGTACATTCTTCAATTCTAACGTCCTTAAAATACTTTCATGCCTGTGAAAGCTATAAACTGAACCTCAGTATCTAAGCCGACTGCAAACTTATGCGTTGACTTTCATCTATTAGATCTCGATAATCACGAAGGATTAAGAGCAATTTGTCGCAAAAATTTCTCTTTGCAGCCCATCCTTTCCACAGCTTGGCCAAGGACAAGACAAGGCCGGTAAGGGCAACTGTAGTCCCTACGATATAGGGTCTAAAACGTGAGAGAGCACGAAGTTAGAGTGTAGCCCGTGGTCACAGCCTATATTTTCCTAGATTTCCAGCCATATCGTTTGGGTTACACCTTTTTAACGCTTTTTCACAAGATAAACAATACATCTTTCTCATTTCATCACCGAGCTTAAAATTTATCATCTTTCTTTATTTAGTCACCTCACATGACGCAATTGCTGATCCTAGCAGTACGCAGGACGCATGTCATACATGAACCTACAAGTATATGGCCTAGCTCGCCCCGAGTCTCTCGTAGCTTAGTGATTAGAGCATCCGACCGGTGTGCGGAAGGTCATAGGTCCCGCTGTCGTGACATGATGAACAATACATCTGTCTCAAGTTTAAACAAGTTATATTAAGTCTTTGATAAATGTGGAGTAATTCCAACGTACACAACAAAAAACTAAAATCCACATGTATTATTTTAAAAAAGCCACTTTTCTATTTACTTACAAGGTATAGCTTTTGTGTTGCTGGAACTCGTTGGAATACGCTAACGTAGCACTGCTTGATTTCCCAGATGTGTAGCCTGATGGTAACATTAAAGGAAACTAGGATTTTAATTATCACATACTAATTTAGCACGAAAATTTTGGAGTGTATTTTAAGGCTACAACTCACTGGCCTAGTCAAAGCGATCATAATTTCCTCACACTGAATAACGAACAAATATGTTGTTTATAATTTGTCAGTGTAAGGGGAAGCTTTTAATCCAGAAAGGACCAGACAGCGTGTAACATTCCCTTATGTGTTCACAACTATGTAACCTGAGTATTAGTCCTTCCTTAAGGTAGGGGGAGGAAAGGAAATGGGAGGGGTAGGCGTAAGGGAGAAGAGAAGGAAAGAAAGGCCTGACATGGAAGTGTTCATTGACTTGTGTAACTCGTCCGAATTCTGGATGTTGGGTTGATTGGACAAGACACAAAAGGCTTTTACGTCACGACAACGGAAACGAAATTCTCACAGCGAAAATTGTTTTGAGGAGAAGATTCGATCGTCAAAGTATTTAATTCAAGGAATCGCTTGAAGAACTCTTAGTGGGTCTTTCTTGGAATTCAAATAAAAAACAAGCAGTAATTATGCCTCATAAACAGCGTCGCTGCAAGAAATTGGTTGGTCGGCCTGTGTGCCTGCTATAGTATAATACTCGTGAAATACTCGTTTTCCGTCTTTAATTTTGGTCTTCTTGGATTTGTAGCGAGTATAACCGTAGTTTGGAGGATTTGACTGAATTTATAGTCTTTTAATCGTCGCAAATTTATACATTCAGACTTTGGTCTGAAGGTCATATGCGTGTCTGTTCTTTATTAGCGAAGCGATTGCTGGGGATTTTTCTGTGAAGCTATATGTAGCATTATTTTTGCTTTGAACAGCTTTGGATTAAAAATTTTGACATCACACATTTTGAGCAGACTTTGATCCAGAGGTAATATCGGTAATAAAATGAATTCTTATCATGGCGGCTTTCACCTTGTTTGACCTCTAACGTCTATTTACCGATTTTTCGTCAACTAAATCGGCAACGAGTGCTATTTGTATCACCGTAAACAGGTGCTCAACCCGGCCCAGTTAAAAACTATGCTGCACACTGTCTCCTAGCAATCAGACCGCTAAATCAAGGCGGGTTCACGCCACATGACATTTTTCTAGCCATTCAGTTGTCTAGTCCTCAGTTCTATGTTGCGGCAGTATATGTAACCATTGCTTCTATGTAACAACTCATTAAGTGATTATATGTTGTAGGACTAACCATGCATCATTGTACGTTTCGCAGTAATGTACCCTAAAAATCCTAACTCCTAAATTTTTAGGCTTGCAGTCGTACAACTTCTTACTATCCGAGTAGATGATCAACTATGTGTTCTCAGCTGAAATTGTGCGATTCCATTCGTATTCGAAAAACCAGTTGGAAAACAAACGTTTTGCCTTCTGAGACGAAGGTTTCAAAACTGTCGCATTTTTATTTGACATCTTATATGTCTAACAAGCTTGCCAAAAAGCCAGTTTTTAAACCCTTCCCCCTGGTAATTTTTTGGACGTCTTTTTTTCAGTGGTGAATGTTAGATTTTAGCTACGAACTAGAAAATTCCTTCATTCCTAACTGGTAAATTCCTAAGAGCCAACCCGTGAATTAGAAATGCTAACGCGTAACGCAATATTGCGGTAAGCTTATGTTTTCACACTGACACGGTTCGATATTTTTTTAAAATTAAACATAAGGATTTTTGACGAACACACACACACACACACACACACACACACACACACACACACACACACACACACACACACACACAAAACATCACTTTCATAATGTCCAGTCCGAAAAAAAAAAAAAACTGCCCTGAGCGAGACTTGAACTCGGGCCTCCCACTGTCAATCGCGGCACTAATCCACAAGACTATCGCTGAATACATACTAAGATAAGACTGAATTTTGTTATTGTAAGGAAGATACGTATCAAAACGCATGCCTCGGTTGAAAAATCCTTTTACATCGATTTTAATGTTGCATTAAAGACTCCAAATGCGAAAGATCTTTAAGCTTATTGATGTTTATAATCGTTTACACTGGATTCACGCGGGGGATTCACGTTGTTCTCAGTTACGAAACGCATTCGTAACAAAGCTTCAAATCACTAAGTTTACAGCTGAGTGATGGAACGAGTGAGCGGTAACGCAATATTTTTTTGGAAATTAAATGTAACGCCTTTTGTCGAACGCAAACGAACAAAAAACCCCAGTAATTTTCTGTTCGAATCCGCCATGACGAGAATCGAACTCACGCCCTTCGGCTTTATTGGCTGATCGCTTACACACTGCGCCACCTAGTGTTTGACTGATTACCAAGGTCACATTTTGTTATTTCAACATAGATATGCGGAAAAAGTTTACATCTGAGTGATGGAACGAGCGAGCGAGCAAGCGAGTGACTGAATTGGCCGCCGTTAACGATAACCCGTTCATTACGCTTGCGCATATTCACGGGTTAAAAAGGCCCTCTATTTCAGTTTATTAACCCGTGAAAATACGCGCATGCGTAATGAACGGGTTATCGGCAACGGCGACAGATATGCAAATGAGTCACTCACTCGCTCACTCCTTCCATCAGCTGTAAACTTAGTGACGTAATGCTTTGTTACGAATGCGTTTTGTAACAAGAACAGCGTGAATCCAGCGATAACAATAACTAAATTGGTGTAAACGAATCTAAACAACAATAAGCTTAAAGATGTTTCGCATTTGGAGTCTTTAATGCAACGTTAAATTCGATCTAAAAGGAATTTTCAACTGAGAGATGCGTTTTGATGGTTATCTATCTTCAAGTAATAAAATATATCACGTCTGAAGTCAGTAGTCACGGTGGTCGAGTGGTGTAAAGCGCGGACTTATAGCTGAGAGGCCCAGGTTCGAAACTCTCTCGGGCCGTTCATTATTTTCCTTTTATTTTTCTTTCTTCTTCGGACTGAACATTATGAAAGTGATGTACTGTATTTTTATTTTTTGCGTTTGTCAAAAATCCTTACGTTTAATTTTAAAAAAATATTGAACCGTGACAGAGTGAAAACATAAGCTTACCGCAATATTGCGGTACGCTAGCATTTCAAATTCACGGGTTGGCTCTAATGAGCCTTTGATTTTTCTATTTTTATGCTTTAATTTTTTTTTAAATTATACAGTTATTTTTGTTTTAACATGTGAGTACAAAAGGAACCTCGTCATTTATTGGTCCCGCTTATAATAAAGAGAGACCGTCTTTGTTCAGTTCTGTCTACCTACATGTTTACCTGTAGCATATTTGCCTTTTTAACTACACCACCACGGTCTATAATCGGTTGTTTTCGCTCCGTATCTAGACTCCTTAACTTGGAATTCAAATATCTGCATTTAGTTTCGAGTTGTTCACACAGACTGGAATAAATATTGTTGGCCACCAAGTAGGAGGCAGACCCACCTCCGACAACTCCCACTGTTGTACCAAGGGTTCCAGCCGCGGCAGCGCCACCTGTAAAAGAAGTGCCAAAAAATAAACTATGATAACAACAACGAGACGTGGTTACAAAATCAACATGGCGGCAATGGAGGAAAATAAAAATCGATGTCGTGGTTAAAATCAGCCGAGAAAAGCGAAAAAAAAAGATGAACCACCAATACTTTTTTGCGATCTCCCAGCATAAGTTTTTTTTGAAAACGCAAAAATATGGGTCGGTCGGACGACTATGGCGGCCTACGCGTGCCATAGCAAAATCAAATATGTTTACATTATTTTTACTGAATATTAATATTTTTTTAATAATTTTTTTATTTAATTTCTTTTATTATTTTATTTTATTTTAAGAAAACCTTTTGTTTTATATTTTGTAGGTTTTTGTTTTGTTTCGTTTCAGTTTCGTTTCAGTTTTATTTTGTATATAAGGAGTTTCGTTTTGCCACATTGAAACGGAGTTGAAGTTGTGAAAACTAAACAAATCAGCAAGCATGGTCTATGAGGGAGGTGATATGCGTGTGTGTTCTTTATTAGCGAAGCGATTGCTGGGGATTTTAGCAGCTTTAGATTAAAACTTTTGCACCACTTATTTTGAGCAGGCTTTGATCCAAAGGTAATTTCTGTAATGTGATGAATTCTTGGATTAATTTTTGTTTCTGGGCAACCGAGCTCGATTCGTAAGAACCGAGCACGAATTAAAAATCGAACACGGATAAAAGCCAATCGAGTACGGTTTATTAAACGAGCTCGACTTTCATATTCAATACGAGCTCGGGTGGCAAACGAGCTCGAATTCGAGGTAATCGAGTACGAATTAGATAAATGGATCTCAAATTTTAACTCAAATTATAACTCGAGCTCGAATTCAAGTATTCGAGCTCGAGTTATAGTAATAGAGCTCGAATTATAGTAATCGAGCTCGATTACTTTAAAACACAAACCGCGGTGATAAACATATTGAACTTATTCATTTTTGATAAAAACTTGACGTTTCGTATGCTACTACATACATTTTCAAAAGTGACCGTTAGTGTTAAAAAACGATACTAATATAGTAGTAATCAAAGGGCTCTTAAAGCCATCTCGTTAATGCGTTGAAACATGAGGTTAAAAAAAGAAGAATCTAAAATAAATATAAAATAAATATGGTAAAGATGGCGTTGTAGAATCAGACATTATGTAGAAAATGCGAGGCGCAGTAGTCAACTGGATATGGTTCTTGGCAGGATAGAGAAGATTGAGAGAACTTGGTTTGAAAATTCGTGTTGGTGCAAGTCAAAAAAAGTTATGAGTAACAAAGAATCACGAGTGTGAATGTAAATAATTTTGATGTTAGGGAAGTGAAAGTGAAAGACTTTTCCCGCCTTGCTAGCTAATTGACGATGAAAATGTGTTGTTGGTTCAATTTACACAGTGCATTTTCAGTTATTCATTGTCTATTTTCTGTTAGGATATTTGACAATTGAAAAGACTTTCTAAATCAAATACAATAGATTGCCGCAATTTTAAAACAATTAAAAGCCCACATCGATAATACGTCACGTGCAATGGCTTTATATCTGATCAGATGAGACATTAATATTAATTATCAAAATATCAATCTTCACATTTGCCGAATCTAATGGAAGGAGGCCGTAACAACATGTCATTTCTCTAGAGCTGCCTTTCCCCATGCCAGGACAATTTGAGCTATGTTTAGCAGACATCCCGCCATCAGCCATTTCTTTTTCAACTCTCCAGCAGCATTCGAAAATAGAACGAAAATCAAAATTTATGGTATTTTGCTGTTCCTACTCTTGCATAATGAAACGGAAAGTTTTGTAGTTAGCTAAAGTATCAAGTCTGCTGTTTTATATATTTTGACGTGAAAAATGGCGGGAAAATGGTGATCACGTGGTCATTTTTCGGTCACGTCTGCTATGGACGCACTTATTGCTGCGGAACGAGCGTAGCGAGTGAGCAGCAACATAATCAGGATTTAAAAGAAATATATGAGAAAAAAAATATAAGCTAGGAAAAATCTCGATTTGATCGCTTTTTACCAGAATTCACTGCGCCACGAACACATTTTGGACTCCGACAGTGGTCGATGAGACTGAACTGAGCTGAGCGCTTGGGGACGCGAAACCTGAGCTGAGCTTGGGAGACGCGAACACAGTAATTAACCTAAATTTTCGCACCTTCCTCGTGGTCAACGCGTCCTTCACTCAACAATATTCTACAGACATTGCAGGAACTTGATGCGTGAATCACAAAACAAAATTAGTCTTATCAGCTGGAATTTTCGTCGATTCATCCCGGTTACATTTGCTTTGCTTCCCCTCAAAAAACGAAAGACAAAATTCCGTAATACCAGCGAGATGATAAAACAGCATTATTACAACAAATATACCGCAACAGTTACTATCTTTTGGATACACTAGTATAGAAAATATTGGGTCTGGAGCGGATAAACAGGGCACCACTCCTGGCGGTCACTTTTTTAGTTTCCCTTAGATCGAAATGAGGTTCATGACAGGCCTGCACCGACTCCGCTATGTGGTTTTGCGGTTGCGATGCATTTATATTAGCTTTCAAAGTTTGGCTGTTATGAGTCGTGTCGTTAAGTGATTTACGTCTTGTATGATGTGTTAGGCGGCGTTTTGTAAATAGTTTTCAGGAATGGTTGGTTTTGAACGAAACTCCATTTTTCATCAGTATTTGTTTAAGGTTTTTCAGTCATGGGTGAAATGTTGTGACAAAAGGCGTTATTATCTCGCGAGTTTTTTCGTTTTGTTTTCATGCCAATTGCGTTCCGGCAAAAGTGAAATTCAGAATACCAGTGCATTTAAGAGGGTGCTGATGGGGTTAACAGTTAACTGACAATTGCCCAAAAATATAGTAGTAGTTTACTGATAAATGAAAAGTTACCGTATTTTCTCTATTAAATGCCCCCGGCGTTTATTTCAAACTTGGCCTTGTGGATCCGGCGTTTCTTTGTATCAGCAGTTTTTTCTCGCCCGCCATTTTTTAAGAAAGGGTTATTATTCGTTTTTCTTGGCAGCCTTGTACCTTGCCCTTAAATCTTAAGTTTATTATACCACAAACAAACGTTTGAGGAGCTTACTTACAACTTCCTTAATTATACCCGGCGTTTATTCGGGGCCCGGCGTTTAATCGAGAAAATACGGTAACAGTGAAGTGACATTCTATTAATTATACTAAATTAACGATTGTTGTTGTTAATAAAAGCAACATAGTTTTTTCCTAACAGCAAAGCTATTTTGTGACTTTTACCTGCCTCGCTGCGTGACCAGGTGACATATTAACCGATATTATATGCGAAAGGTACCAGGGTCGTAGAGCGTTGACCTTGATCTCCGTGATGGCGTCGAGTGGCGTGGTCAAAGTTATTCTGAGTTTTTATCGAGATGATGACAAAGGATCGGCATTCGAATGACACATAAGTCGCATACCGTTTGACATGACAAAGCACAATTCAATGGACATATAATCAAACAATAAGCGGAAAGTTTGGACTCGGTGAGTTTGATTTAAAGTTGTTCCGATTAGAGAAGATCGACGGGAAAGCTGTTACAAAGGCTCAGTTGGAAATGGAGCTACCTTTTCTAATGGGAAGTGCGACAAGTGATGGTAGTATGGTGTGTATTTTGTTTCGTCATTTTGTCCTAGCACGCGAACGCGGGTTGACCCAGGGCTGATTACACTAAAACCTGTATTAAGCAGACTCCAAAGTAAGCGGACACACCGTATTTTATTGGACACAAGCATCAGTGAGTTTCGAATTTTTTCCTTCCCATACTCTCTGTGTGCGATCCTGTATCAAACAGACATCTTTAATACTGACGATCCTTATTACGGTTTTGGAAGCTATCTTGACAGGTGAGAAATTATGGTTTTTGTATGAGAATCTAATGTCGAATAATTTTCGTAAAGCGGCTGTTCTAAGTCCAATCCCGAAAACGCATTCACTCTGGTCATTCTCATGGCCTTTAAAGTAACCTTATCTTAACTTTGCAAATTTAAAAGCCTTACTGATATACGTAATTTCCTACTTGTCAAGCTAAATCACTTGATAAGATCAATGAATGAAAATATTGAAATGAACCGATTTCCGACAGCGTGACCCAGTTAAAAAAGAAAAAAAAAACTTTCTTATACAAGCGCATGAGTATAGGCTACCAGTGTAGCCTCTTGTTAACTGACAATTGGCCGAAAAAATAGTAGTTAACTGACAATTGGGTACCCCCATTAGCACCCTCATTTAGCAGTGCTAGATTAATTTGTCGTGTGTTTGGCCTTGTTTACAAAATGGTAAAGTAAGCTCACTGTAGCTGTCGAGAAAAAGCTGCGCCGGGTTTACAGCTCTTTACAGGTAAATTCTCCGCGAGAAACAACTTCAAGCATCACGCTTCAGTGAATGTTCTGACACCTATAGAACGAATTGAGTTCCATTGTAATAATCTAATGGATAGTATCAATTATATATCCGGAAAAAATCTGGTCATTTCACGAACAGAAAAATCTAGAACCGGAAAGGAGGAAAGAGTTACGCGATTAACATCGGAACGGATAGATTGCCGTCCAAAATGGTGGCGCTGTTCAGATGTGTGTTACTTTTCCTTAAAGTTTGATGTTCCCAATGCTTACGTATTTTTCTACGAAAGAGACGATAACTTAATTTGTAATAGGAACGAAATTAAAAAAGCCCGTCAAGGTTGTTGAAAGGTGGTGTCGCAGAAGATTCTTGTCAGTTTTTAGAATTTTCAGTCAGTTCAGTTGCAACCTGTTGGTAAACGAACTTGAAATGTTCACCTGTATACAGACTTCTATTTTATGAGAGGGGTGAATGCAGCGATCTGTTTTTGGTCGTATCGTAAGTGTCTCAGTAAAGGCTGTAATTTTAGCTTGTATTCGCTACGCTTTATAGCTGCGTGGAGCTCGCTAAAACCTCCGTTGGCATTTTTGACAGTCTAGCGACTGTTACGTTTAAGCCTAGCTTTTTCAGCTGCATGTAGAAGGTAAGTCTTCTAAAAACCTATTAAGAAAAATTTAATACAGTGCACCAAGGATATAGATAAGTACAGTTTTAAGGGGTTGCAACGGTTAAATTCCTCTTCATAAATATTTCAATACTATTTATCTTTTGAATTAAGAGTAAACTAAATAGGTATTGAGTCCATCCATTTGAATTAATGATTTCAACTGATTTTTAAAGGCCTTAATTATTATATTGTCTACGAACTTCTCATTGCGTTAAAACCACACGGCTAGGCCTTGCACGCTCAGCTTATTACAAGTGCACGACTCATCGTCGTACATTTTATCCAATTGAATTCCGGTTATGCAAAAATTGATTAAACTCGAACCCTTCGTAGAACTCGAAGTTTACGCTAACTGTTACAAAAATCGATTACATTGAAATGGCATTATTTGGCAAGAGAATAGACCAAAATCTTGTAAAATTTTAAACTTTCCCGGAAATTTCTTTCACAGTGTGGCGCGTATAAGCAACTGATCTTGAAAATCCACCGGCATAAAGCCATCCGAGCCAAATGAACAAGCATTTGAGAATGCAATGAAATTCATCGGAACTTGAATATAAAATTTGAACTCATTTGAGTCAGAACAGCGAATTGATAATAATTATGTTTCGTTTCTTGATAGATCATGGCAGGTAGGTTCAGTAGTAATGATACCTCGAGTTGGACTTCGAGTTCGAGTTTGAGTTGGACTTCGAGTTGGACTTCGAGTTGGACTTCGAGTTGGATTTCGAGTTAGTAGGAAAAAAAAAATTGAGAAAAATTAAAAAAAAAAACAAAAGAAAACAGCATTTAACTAGATTGTCACCACAGTGTTTTAATAATGGGAAAAGATTCACAAAAGATTCCATCTTGGATATCAACACTCACTACAAGCCGACCGAGACCTTTCAGTACAGACACATCGTCTCACGCCTGACCCACCAGGCGTAAAATATGGATTCATTAAAGGCGAAAGCAATAAGATTGCTTAGAACTAACTCTTCATAAAAAAGAAAACATTTGAAGAGAGCGTTTTAAGATTCAAACAACGCCTCAAATCACGGGGTTACCCAGAAAACATCAAGGTGTCTTTGCCTCTAGACAATCGGCACTTACACAAAAGAAAAAAGGTCACGAGAGGATACTGCCTTTTGTCACAACGTACCATCTGGCAGCACAGGTAGCCTAAGCTCAAGTGATAAACGTCGTGGTAAATGGCGTAATAGTGAAATTATAAGGATTTGTATTGGGAAAATTCACTTCGAGTTTGAGCGTAAAATTAGGAACGATATTTGAATAAAACTGGTTCATCTGAACTTCTTTGTGAGTTTACTTGTGTCTCAGTGAGTGGTTTTGCGGTCGATTCGCGATTCCAGCGATTTTTATTTCAACTGTTTCAGTCCTCCCTCTGAAAGAGACAGCACTCCGCTCATCGAGCCGATCGGATCCACCGAAGGAAATCGGCGGTAAAATCGCTCCAACGCCTCCAGTCGCCTCGAAATTCTACTTAGACCATAGTCGATAGTTCTGCTTTCCATTCGTTATCTTCATCAGAGTCGCACATTACATTGAGAGAGAATTAAAGGTCGCTAATCTCTGCAAACTTTCCCGTTTTGAGCCATCAGAAACGGCTTTATTCATACTTCGCGTTCATCCGTTCAGTAGCCGTGCGGTTTTGCCGTTCGAACGGCATATATATTAGCAAAGTTAATCCAATGGCAAAATAGATCAAGTCGCTCATCTGTTCACTATCTAAAGTACATGCAATTAACGAGATATCTCCAAACAAGTCTTCTTCTGCAATAAGCTTTACTCGCAGCACTTCACTTTTCAATGGAAACTACTAGTTTATCTTGTACAGGATTTTACTGATCCAGATCCGCGCGGCCAAATTTCTTGCCTACCGGTAGGCAAGATATTTGGCCGCGCGATACAAACGTCTGTGAAATTTGCCGACTTTGCGGAGCTATATCTCCATTATTTTAAAAGATATCGCTTTTAAACTCGGCCATTTTACTAATTTTGAGACGCTTTTCCCAGCAGTGTCGATGGATTATTGCTATCAGGCCCATATAAAATTTTGGAAAAACCGTGATAAGGTCTATTCTGAAAACGTCTTGCGATACATGTTTGTAACCGCAAACAGGAAATTGTATTACTTACTCAAACTATCATCACCTGATCACCGGAGTGTCCGTGATAAAGAGGTTAAGTTTATATTAATTTGCTCTCTGGGACCGAATTTAGTGTCCGTTGTCCGTATTAGAGAGGGTCCGTATTATGAGGTCTTTTTTAAAGAAAATATGTGAGAATTTTGTCGGGACACAGGAAACTGTCCGTAATAGAGAGGTATCCGTATTAGAGAGGTGTCCGTAAGGAGACTGTCGATTTTTATCGATTATAGTTTTTCATATTTCGAAATCCAACTCGAAGTCCAACTCGAACTCGAACTCGAACTCGATATCCAACTCGACGTTTCGGGATTCCCATACTGGGACGTTCATACTTGCATTGCGTGAGAGCTCTAGAATAATTCAGGAAATAACGCTTTTCCACTTATGCTGATAAGCGTTCATGTTTAAAATTCTAAGCCGCCACCCGCGTACTAGAACAAACGCAAATTTTGCTCTGCCATATCGCTCATATTAAAACACAAACTTTCCCGTCCCATTTAACTTTCTTAAAACGTCGCCATTCGTAAAAATACACCGTGAAATTCTCAAACTGCGTTTGCCAAAAAACGCATTTGACCTATTTTTGGCTTTACGATAAATGATTGAAGCTGATAGGTAACGTGAGATATCGAAACTTTATAAGAAGAACTTAATGCCTTTGCGGTAACGTAATGTGAGATATGACAAGTTCATCACAAGTTCTGACATCCCAATACCCTAGGGAAATTAACAATAGGTCCGGGGGTGCTCCCCAAACATTTTAGTGGCAGTATGTGACGCCCTTCTTGAAATCCTAACCGCTTTAACCAACCATATCCTCAATGCCCTAATATAGCTTCTATAAAGAAGGAACAAGAAACCCCCCCGGACAAAAGTCCACAAAATTTTGTTAACAACTTTTGTCCCTTTTTAGTACTCGACTTCGAAATCTCGCTTAATGCGCAAGCGCATTAACGAGATAAAAAGGGACTGGAACCGAGATTAAGTACAAAACTTAACAGTTGATCTATAAAAAGAAACAGCTAATTAATAAAGCATCAGCTTCTCGCTACTGACGTTTGCATTAAGAGCTGGCTTTAGTTCGTGTATAAACAATGTTTCTTTGATTTTACAGTGGAAATCAGTTTTATCCGACGCTAAGATATCAAAATAATCCCACTTGATGTTGTGTCCAGTGGTGTTAACATGGTCAGCAATGGCTGATGTGCGGTCATCCTTAGCGAGGGCCGTAAAATGCTCAGTTTTTCTATCATGAAGCCGTCGTTTAGTTTTACCAATGTAAAATTCTTCACAATCCCAACAACTGGCTTTGTAAATAACTTTAGACTGTTGAGAACGATTTAAGCGGTCCTTGTACGGGAAGAAAGATTTGATGCGGCGAGTGTTTTGAAAAATAATTTTAAGGTTGACACAAGAGTAAAAATTGTATACACAAGATTTAAGACTTTTAGAGATTTGGTTGCTATGTAAACCTAAATAAGGTAGCAGGATAATAATATCTTTCTTAGGAACAGTGGAGACATGGTTGTTTGACTTGTTAATGTTTCTGTTTATAACATCATTAATGTGAAAGTTGATTATTAGTTGATTGTTCCTAAGAAAGATATTATTATCCTTGTTTTGGCAAATAATTATTTAAAATAACAAAATATTAAAATGCTCTGTCAGCTGTGTGCTCTTCACCGCCGGGTTTAAAGTTCTTTGAAAATCACATAGTCCAGGATGACCTCTAATCGGACAGAAGTTTTAGCAGCGTTCTTATTCATACTTATTTACACTTATGTGTGTGCTTTTACTCACGTTTGAGTAAATGTGACTGCTACACTGAGTACACTCAAAATAAAGAGTTGTTTGAACTCACTATATTGGGTTAAGAATTAACTCATATTTTGAGTTTGAGTAAGAAACACTTACTCACTGCGGGGAGTAAGTTTTTACTCGTAAGTTTGAGTAAAAGTGACTCCCGCTTGATTTACTCAAAATAAGGAGTTGTTTGAACTCGCTATGTTGGGTTACTGCGCCTTTCAATAACATTCGGAATTTGAGATTCAAATCTCCACCAATGGTTACGTTATTCCCTGCCGTCAATCATAATTAATACGAAAGCCAACGGACCATGTAAAAAAGAAACAAACAAAATGGATCGAAATCTACCAATCATAATGCACGGACGTGACCTTTTGAACTCATTGAAATGAAGATCTGTTTCCTGAGAGGTAAGCTAAGATGATTGACGGCAGTGTAAAACGCAACCGTTGGTGGAAATTTGAATTTCAAATTCCGCATGTTATTGAAAGGCGCAGTAAATATTTAACTCAAATTTTGAGTAAACTAACTCAAAATATCGAGTAAAATGCTTACTTTACTCAAAAAATGAGTCAGTTTGACTCATTTGCAAAAATGCTTTTTTTGCTGTGTACCAAGTAGGAGACAGACCCACCTCCAGCAGCTCCCACTGCTAAACTAACCACTCCAGCGGCAGCGCCACCTGTAAAAGAAGTTCCAAAAAAAACCCTATGATAACAACTTGGCTTGTAATGGATGTTATTTTCAAAACCAATATATATCTGTGTGCCGTGTACCTCTTCGAACCTATAGCCTTTACCGACAAGCTCTAAATAATATCGTCAAGTCAGTTTTATCACAAGTTGCAACAGCTTCGACCGCTAAACTTACTATAAGAATTAGAAATTTGGTTAGTAAACTTATTTATGAAAAATGTGTTTGTTCATCGTGGTGGTTTTCTTTATCGTTTGTTTGTCACTTTAGATGTGGATCGCGACGTTTCCACCGCTTACTGCTGGTCTTCATCAGGCGATGGAGTCGACTGGACGTCACGGTGTTGTGGCTGTGACAAACGATAAAGAACTCTATAATTATAAACTACTTGCCAGCACTCACCTAGCCCCATTGGGAATTTGTCCTAGTAGTGTTTGGAGAGTCCTTCATCTTATTCGCATACTCAGAACGCACCCGATAAACATAAATAGTAATACTGATAAAAGATGCTAAAATATAACATAAATGAAAAAACATACGTACTTTCTCTTGTGTACAGCTTAGGGGCTGCCGAGTTATTCGTCTAGAAGGTTCACCGAGCTCTTTTATTTTTTTGCCGTTTGCTTTACATGGCCGAAATTACCCGAGTCAGGAGGGCAAAATACTTTTTTGCATATAAACGGTCACGCAAGGGTCGTGTTTCTGGGCTTTCAGATAAATGACGACCAAATTTATTGATCAATTCCAATCCCTTACTGTCTCATTTGGACCATTTGATCAAAATAAGTTCTATCTGCCATTCGAAACCTTTTTTGTTTTCGAATAAGCTCACCTGTGACTGCAGTTGCAAGGACGGTAAATCCTCCATAAATCCAGTACTTGTTTCTTTGATCCTTCTTGTAAGAGGCAACGTCTGAGTCGAACATTTTCAGCACGCGATCTGCCTGGTCGTAATAGTCAGCGGTTTTCTTTACAACAGTTTCAAAATCAATGTTTAGAAACTTCACTTCGATTCTTTCCTTTTCCGTAAGCTTGAAATCCCTTTTGCCAAAATCATCGAACTACGTAGAAAAATAATGAGTCAAGACAAGATCAATCCCGAGTACCATATAGACAATTACAACTACACAATAAAGAATGGATTATTTTTGTCATCGATCATATCAAAATTAGTAAGGGGGATTACGGCAGTTTTATCTTAGATCGGTTTTATGGAATAGTAATTATTTCAACAACGTTTCCACCAATCCAAAAATGCATCAACTAGCTTGTAGATCGATGTTTTGTAAGTTTGTAATGATTTTGTTTGAGAGAAAATAAAGGGGGGTGGGGATTTGTGAAATATTAACCTCTTACTGAGCCCGAGGGCCGTGCCGTACTGCATGGGGAATATTGGCCAAAGGTCCGTACAAAACGATCGAGAGCTAATATTCCACAGTACGGTCCCGAGCAAGTGAATTTAGTAAGCAGGCATTACGTGGCATTATCTTTCGTGCGAAACAACAATTCTGGTAAGGTGATGTCAGGGAAAGAAACGAGCGATTGTAAGGTGTTTCCCTCCATTTTCCATGCAGCCGCACCGACCATTTTTAAGCGACCGTTTAACTAACTTTCCTTTATTGAATTTGTATGGATTAGTAGAGGTTCTATCTCGCGGTTTTTGAAATACGTAGAAAAGTGCTAAAACTACAATATCAAGGACTCAGTCAAAAAATTACGGTTTCCTGTAGAAAATCGAATCTCCAAAACTAAAACGAGAAACGCTTTCAAACTTTTATAGTTTCATCTCATACACTAAACACACATTTTGGCGTAAATTTGAGATTGTGAAATTAAACTTTTATAAGCCTAATTGAGGAACTTGTAGATGTGCTCATACACATGCAAAATCACAAGTTCGAAATGTTTTTCTGATTTACTCAAAATCGGCTTGACAAAAGTTTCTAATTTTTAGATATTTTGTTTGCCATATGTCATAGTTTATCGTAATAGTTTTGATTTTTCTAGATGCCATCGCAATCACTCGGAATTTAGACTCAAGTGATTTCAATGTTTCTCGTTTATCTCCTCAATTTTAAATCCGATTTACAAAATTGTTACACACTTATAAACTTCAAACTTTGTACAATATTTTCTGTAAGTTTCATACTAATTCAATAAAGGAAGTTAGCCGTTAAACGGCTGCTCAAAAATGGTAGGTGCGGCTACACGGAAACTGGAGGGAAACACCTTAAATGGCCTTTGAAAACAGTTTGATCGTCATTAATTGTTTTTAAGTTTTTAAGAGGGCCACAAGTTTATTTAGTTGTCTAATTATTAGGTGTTACCCTCTATAAATAAAGTTTGATTGATTGAATGATGAATTGATTGATTCTCGACGTATTTAACTCGCGTGGCCCTTGAATTAAAGCTTTCACTGCTCTAAGTTTTACTTCTATGTCAGTTTTCCGTCGTCCTCCAGAGCAGAAGGTTGTTTTATTTAAATACTTCTTCTTTACCGGCAGAGACAACTCGAAAAAAAAAGGAAGAATCATTATGACACTCCAACTTCAAAAGGGAAACGAAAATATCTCCCCATTAATTACTGCAAGTTGATTTTGGCTTCTTGTTGTGCTTTGCTGGCTTCATGCAGAACTTTATGGATGTTGGGTTTAATTTTCGTCGCACCTTACAAAGTTGTTTTCAGCGCGAACTGCAGCAAGGGCGGGCTTGCAAGTTAAAAACTATTTTCATGGACCTCCACTACAAGGACAAAAATGTCGCTGAGGAATCAAAGTATGCAATTCAGCCCTAGGGCTGCTCAGGTATTTACTAAATAACCTACCTACCTACCTACCTACCTACCCACCCACCTACCTACCCACCCACCCACCCACCCACTTTCTTTTCGGGGCGTGCTGCTCCGCTGTCCCAAAGGCACACGCCCTGCCGGCGCACAGACAAGGAGACATTGACAACCTCGTCCCCAGGGCCTTCTCTGCGTTCAAAATGGCGGGTAAAGAAGCCCCCAGACATTAGGCTGCCAAAACACTCCATGATAAACTCCGAAAACGCTATTTCATCATGTCACTGTCCACGATTTATGGAGTATTTTTGGCGGCCTTATTCTTGATCACTCCCGCTATAAACATATACTCTTCACAGTACTACAAGCATAAATTCATGACCCCTTACCTTGTCGCTTATCTTCTTTGCCAAATTGTCCATGTTCTTAATTAGCTCGCTGAGCTTTTCGAAGTAGCCTTTAATCTCCTTGATCTTTGGTTGTAATATCTCAGGCATCTCTTTGGATTCGGCCTTCATAACTTATTTAACTTTTTGCAATAAGACAGCGAAACTGATTTTCAGGCGAATGTAGTTGCCGTACAGCACTGTCTGGCAAAGATTTTTCAAAGTTGCGGTATAATCACATTCCCCGGTTTCCTGGAGGTTTTTCAAATTTCTGTCAATATCAATCAAGATTCTCAGATGCTCTTCATCCTCCTTGGAGAGTTGGCCTTTTCGAGCCTCTGTCAAGAATGACTTTATCTCGTCAATAATCGGTTCAAAAGTGGGATCCATATTACAGTTAAGTTCTGCAACAAAAGTGATAAATCAGAAAATCAACTTTTACATTGAATTCCCAACACATTAAAGGCCTGAAGGCCCTCCTTCTCCTCTACGGCAACTTTTAGAAAAAAAAATTCAAATGGCCTTAGCCAAAATTCTCGGTGAAAAAGTGCACAATTTAGATGAGGCAATTTGTAGTCAGTACTTCTTATAAAGTGATCAGACACTGAACTTAGTATACTCCAAAGAAAAAGAATAAATAGCATCTCGCACCGAATGTGCTTTTGCATCCACACAACACAATCCTCGGATTATTTAAATCAACTGATGCACTGGCTGGATTCGTCATGTGATGATGAGAATGTCTGATGAGTGTCTTCCCAGTTTGAAATATCTAATGTATGGCGAGCTCGCTGGAAATTGGGGCCTATGCGTTCTTGAGGTGAACAAAAGAAGAGATACAAAGACTCTCTAAGTGTCCCTCAAGTTGCAACAACGAAACACTGATGTTTAGAGATGAAAAAAGCAAAAGAACAAGCTTTTATCTGGAATAATTGAAAAACAAAAATCCATTATCTATGGGAGTTGTATTTAACAATTTAAAACTTGTAGTCGCGGTGAGTTTCAAGACGATGACTGAAATTTTATTAGCTAGAAAATCACACCACCGCAAACTTTTTTTAATAACCCGTTTCCTTTTCCAAATTGACTTAGAGCTGTAATATTAGAAATCTGATCCGCTTGACGTTCAGCTTTTTACGATTTAAATGACAAGAACTCGAATATCTTTCATAAATATAATATTGACTTTTTTCTTATATTTTGTCTCCAAATACAGTCAACTCTCGGAAAGCGGACACCTCTCTAAAGGTGGACATGTAGCTGGTACCGTCCGAGTTTCACTTGTGTCTGTACCTGACTTCTCTTCAATAAGACGAACACTATTACTAACCTCTCTAGTCTATCTAAGGTGGACAGCAGACACTTAAAGATACCTCTCAAGGAGGATATAAACACAACACATTGTCGTGAGTGACTTATATGGCGGTACTCTCGCAGTGACCCAGAATACGCGTACAATGTACAATGTATTTTTAAACTGGTATTAAGTTTTAATTATCTGAATTGCGCAAAATGCACGACAAATATGTATTCCGATAACATATTGATTGGACAAAATTTCTAATTTCCTCCTTAAGCGCACATATACATTGAATTAGCAGCGAAAATAACAGTGTACTTGTCACGTCTTGATCGAAAAATGTTTAGTACCATGAATTGTGATATATAAATAAGTGACAAACCATTTAATTTAAAAATTAGAATTAAGTAAAAAAGTGGCTTGATCGTCTGAAGTTTTCTCAATCCAAACTATGTTACTTTAACAACGACAATCAAACTAGTTTAGAGATGGGAGCTTGATGAATTTATTTTACTTGTTCATAGCATTCTAAAAGCTTCCGGATTTCTCGAAATTTCCTTTAAAGTGTAAATTATATTTATCAGTGAATTTCACCATTTCAATGGCCGACTGCCAGCTCCTGGAATTTGTCCAAAAAAGAAAAGATCAAAACAACTTATTTTAAACACTCGATAGGCCACAAATACTTTATTTTGTTCTAGATTATTTGACCCGGTTGTGGCGGGCAAAGACGAAAATGATTGCAAGTGGTTTAGCTCACAATAATTATTTTTCTTCCGCGTTAAGTTATTGATCGTTCCTCCAAATTCTAGGAGTCTGGAGCACTGCTTCGTTATGTTGTCAAAAGTGGTGTAAGTTGTCCGATACGTTTCCTACCTGTAATCGACTGCGAGATAAGTTAACTGACTACGGAATTAGCTTTTTAATAAATAAACGCTGCTACGTTTGATCTCCTTATTTTGCGTAGATCGTTTCAGCTGCGCCAAGTTACCTAAGAATAAATATTGAAATTTAGAAACATGCAGTTTGGCAATTACAAGAATTGCAAGAATTGCATTCAATAGAACATCGTCCTCATGGTTTCTGTCTTATCTACCACTCATTTAAATACAAATACAAATTACTGACTATTGCATGAAGGTCTTGTTTAAAGACGTTCGCGCCCATTGCTACTGCGCATTTTTTCGCAAATGTCAAGCAAACGTACTGTTACGCATACGTCATGCATCGTAGAGCACGGAGGTAAACAAACATGGCGATAGGTGGTTGCTTTGAGAACTTCGCAGCGATTTTACTCTCTTGGATGCCCCGTGACCCCCATTTTTCTTTCCGTAGATCACTTCCTTTCCTAATTTTCTCCATTTTAACAAAAAAAAAAAACAGAAAAAATCTGTCCATAAGAAGTTACAAATATTTCTCCTTTTCTGCTCTCGTGCGACCAAAGTTTCCTTCGAATGTGGACGGGTAAGACTAATACGTTTTCTTTTTCAAGGCCTATTCTACCTCAAGGAACAACATCAGATGCAAAAGTTTACGTAATAGACTTAGTTGTGTTGAATTGAGTACGTTTACCTGATCTAAATTTCACTAAAGTAGCTTCTTTTATTGCTAATAGTTGTAAGCTAAGATCGTCTTTAAATAACGAAAGCTTCTTAAAACGCATGGTCTTCAATGCGCCTTATCTCGAAAACGAGTACGGTGACCCCTATTTTTTGGTCATTTTGGCAATAGTTGATCTTCACCTTACTGCATGGCAAGTTTTAAAAAAATCTGTACGTGGGAACCTTTTGGGCGCGAACGGTCCTTAAGAAAACTTTTCATTACCTTACTGCATGAGGAATATTTATACTTGGAATGCATCTTTGTTATTCAAACTCAGTCGACATGTTTAAGAATTCAAGAACATGGAGAGCACTTGAAACGATTACAAACATCGATCATTGTATATACATGTTACATTTACAAAGAAACGACTACTATAATAGTGGTGTTCCAGTTTGTACTGCTACGTACGCTGTTATGTTGTTGAATTTGATTGTTACAGAACTGAGCTGCATGAGTCATTGAATTCAACGTTTGCGAGTAACAAACAGAAATTGTTGGCCTTATCCATCCTTGCTAATACACATACATAGGACTAAACTGAACATTTTCCATGACCTATATTAAGCTAAAGCGTTCTTGCGATTCAGAAAAGAATGCATACTGTATAAAAAGGTGTTCTTAGGACTTCTCTTAGAGTGTTATCGTTTTAGGAACCGCAACTGAATAAAATGAAAACGAAAGTACATGTGTTGTTAAAAGGAGTGCTCCATCCGGCTCCAAAAATGATCTCAGTCGCAAATTTGTTCTTTAATCTATTATGCATCAAGGTCAGTATACTTAGCCTTTTAACGTACAAATATCTTGCGATAATGCAAAATGTAGCTTAGCCGGCTACTAAAGCGCCAGTTATAATGATTTCGGAGTGTTGCAAAAGGATTACTTCCCTTTCATCCCCGAGGGGGCGGGGGGGGGGGGGGGGGGGAGGATGGTACTCCCTTATATACGCTATATAGGTATGTGCTGCCCGATAGGGTAGGGTTTTTGAGGTGCTCAGTCCTTAAATAGGGTATCCTTTTCGGTATTTTTGGTATTGTGATCCTTAGATATTCCATAGATAGGGTCACTAAATTGCAGTATCCACCCCAAGGCGCAAAACGAAAAAGATATGGTCTGTTAAAACTGTACTACACGCTTGAATTGGGCCTTTAAAAGGGTATCAAATCTAGATTTTCCAGTACCTTTAAATAGGGTCAGGGTTTGAGAACCTTGGCGGCACACACCTATCCTAAATTGTCGGGAGTACCACCCCCCCCCCCCCCCCCCCCGGGCCTTTCATCCACATTTTCAATACTACTAATCACTAATCTGATAATTATACCAGCTCAAAACGAAAGTGTGTCTTTTTGGCAGCCAGACCGTATTAAACATGTGCATAAAGAAGAAGCGACTGAGAGTTTTAATTGCGCAAGTACGAATGTTTTCTTCTTCATTCGCATTTCAAACCTGAGGCAATAATCAGTGATCTTATACCAACTCACCTGGGTAAATTATTACAATTTCTCCACAGGATACTGAAACAAGTGAACGTAGCTCTGAGAAGTTGCTCGGATCAAGTTGAAAGGGAAGTGTATTGATAAAACTTTCAGATAATATTTTTCACATCGGTAAGCATGCGTGGTGAACGTTTTAAAAAAATCGATCGAGCCGTTCCTAAGATTTTGCAAAAGCGATTGAAATAGAAAATTACCCAAAAATTGCACATTGAGCGATGTTAGGAAAAAAAGGTAGTTCTCAAGATCGCAAAACAGAAAGTAAATCAGTAAAAATTGCATGGTGTACAAACATCAACATCAAGCTACTTTTTGTCACAAAACCAGTGTCAATTTCTCGATCAATTCATTACCAGTAAACAAATAGTAATGTTTGAAATGTTATTGCGATTTATTCGAAATCAAACATACAGAATTTGTTAATTCTTGCAAAATATATATGCCATATACCATATTTTAAGATGTCTATGTGGGATTTTCAATGCGAAATCTTAAACGCGCCAAAATTGACTTTTACTGATTTCGAAGTTTCTTGTTTACCGTCGTCATGGCAATATCGATTTTACCAGAAAATATATCTTGCCAAACTTCAATTCAAAACCAGTTAGTGGTAAAAATTTCACGTTGTGATCTGACTTGGAGAAGACCGCTTAAAATTCCATTGAAAAATTTAGGTATCACAACCTGAAAACTGTATCGAAACACCTTAAGAAAAGCATCCGGTATGTTTGTCAGTGAACTTGTCCATTTTATTGGACTGCCATTTCTTGGAATTTGACCTCCCCGCTCCTTCTCAACCCCAAAAATGAAAAGATCAAAACAACCTATTGATGAATAAGAATTCAAGAACATGGAGAGCATTTGAAACGCTTACAAACATCTTTGTAAATGCTACAAAAAGTAGGTCTGGTTAAACGGCTGTTGGCAATTTAAAAACAAGCGCCAGACTACTTTTATACCATCATGTTGTTCATTCTGACTGTTACACAACAAGAACATGGAGAGCATTTTAAACGCTTACAAAAATCTTTGTAAATGCTATAAAAAGTAAATCTGTAGCTGTAACAACACTGATTTAAAAATTAGCGCCGCGGCAATATTTTTATACCATTCTGTTGTTTAATCTGACTGTTATACAACATGAGCTGAGTCAGTGAATTAAATGCTTGCGAGTAACAAACAGAACTGAATTGTTGTCCTTCTCCTTCCTCGCTAATACACACACGTACTGCTGAATTAAACGTTTTCCATGACCTTTAAACTGAAGCGTTCTTGCGATTCATAACAGAATGCATATTATAAGGTGCCTCAGGAATTCTCTTATCGTTTATCGATTTAGGAACCGCACCTGAATAACTTGAATACGAAAACTGTGACTGATGCATTGCTCTATCCCCCAAAAAACTGATCTTCAGTCACAAATCTGTTTTTTAATCGATTATGCATCGAGGTAATACGCAGCTTTTTAACCCACAAATGCCTTGCTATATTGCAAAATGTAGGTTAGGTGCCGACTAAAGCGCCAGTTACAGGCATAAACTAGAAGCGACTGAATAGTGATTTCGCAGAACTGTGTTGAGAGGCAGCATATGTCACAGTATCACATGACCTCCCATGTGCTTGTAAGGCTGACATAAGCTCGGCCGCCATGTTGTCATCGTGAAAAAATAAACCGTGCAAGTAAAACATGGTTGTCAGAAGCGGGATTCGCGACTAGAAGGTCCGAAAACACGCAAGCAAGAAACTGTAAGTTATCCTTAACTGTTTCAGCGACAAATTGAACAAGAGGAAAGAAATATGAGCGATTTACTCGGCTTCGAACTGCCGAAAATCGATTGTACTCCAGGTCCCGATTGACTCAAAAGCTGAAACGCTTCAAACAAAAGTGTGAATTACTTTTCGACGGTCCTCTTAAATCCAGGACCAACGAACAGAAATACAAGTACTTACTCCTATGGACAGGAGATTACGGATTAGATCTGTACACTACATGGAACTTGAACGATGATCAGCAAAAAAAATTATTAGAAGAATACTGGACGCGCCTCGAGGAACACATGAAACCCCAGTCAAATTTCATATTAAATGGATTCTACCTCCCAAACTTGAAACAAAGCAACCGGCCCCTAGATGAATTTCTTACAGAAGCGAAACTGCTGATTCAAAACAGTGGCTACCCAACAGATATTCACGACGAATTCTTGCGTGATGCCCTAACTCTCCAGAAAGCTAGAGAAATCGCGCGCATAGAGGAAGCTACTAAAATGCAGTTAGAAGCCATGGAAAACCCCCAGCCAAATTAATTTCCTCAACAAAAAAGATTCAAGCAATGGTAAATCCCAGCCACGAAACGAGCCGTCATGGGAGCATAGAAGCCACGCACAAAGGGAAAGAACGTAGGCAGGCGGACAAACCCAAGCCGGAATGTGGGAGATGCGGTGGGAGACCAAATGACAAATTGCAGAACTGTCCAGCAATTAATTCAGAGTACCAACACATGTGCTTCAAAACAAAACCTTCAGCTGTCAATACACTCCAAGGTGAAAGCAGCGATTCAACTGAATCAGACCAAGATGGGAGAGTTTTCTTAGGAACACTGACTGCAGAAAATTGTTTAGACACAAATGACTGTACAAGTGAAATTGATAACATCCATTCACACCAAGACCATACCAAAGCACTAATTGAAATGCAGCTAATTGCAAAGCCGTACCACAGGCACACCACACCGACCCCAAACAAAGGCAACTCGGTCCACCACAGTGCAAAATTATCACTTATGGAGGACACAATATCAGAAACCGTGGCTCATGTCAGTTGTATGTACATCACAAAGGAGACGTGAGGGAAGTTACCTTCGAAGTTACTGAAGTTGTTAGTCTGGCAATCCTAGGATGCAAAACCTGCAGTGACTTGGAACTTGTCAAATGTAACTGTAATCTAACTGTAATCTAACTGCAACTAAACCCCCACCCAGCAACCAGCCATGTGGTAAACCACACACCCCGCTCACCAAAGAGAAGCTCCTTAGCGACTACCGAGACTGCTTTGAAGGGTTGGGAGAATTCCACATGAAACGATACCACATAACCATTAAGTCTGGGGCAAAACCTGTCATTCATCCACCACGATCGGTACCAGTCCACCTACGGGAGCTTTATAAACAAGAGATTGACAAGATGCTTGAGCTAGGTGTCATTGCAAGGGTTGACACACCCACAGATTGGGTAAATGGTATTGTCCTGTCAGAGTCAACCAATGAAAAGGGAGAGATCACAAAGCTGAGAGTATATTTGGACCCCCGAGACCTGAACAAATGGATCAAGAGAGAACAACACTACACCAAAACAACTGAAGAAGTGGTGACCCAATTGAACGATGCCAAATTCTTCACTCTAATTGATGCAAAGAAAGGATATTGGCACGTCCCACTTGACGAAGCCAGCTCGTACCTTACTACATTTAGTACCCCTTTGGTAGATTCCGATTCGCCCGGCTACCCTTTGGCCTTGTCGTTTCTCAAGACGTATTCCAGAAACAGCTTGACTCAGCATTCGCATGCAGGCCTTAGAGGTGTCACAGGCATTGCAGATGACACCTTCGTCTTTGGTTCCACGGGACTGGAACACGACAAGAATTTAACCAGCCTCATGGAGCGAGCCCAGCAGAAGGGCATAGTATTCAACAAAGAGAAACTACAATTCAAATGCATGGAGGACTTTTTCTTTGGACGCACTTTGATCCCCCAAGGTGTGAGGCCTGCCAACAACAAAGTAGCAGCCATACAAAGCATGCAACCCCCAGAAGATGTTAAGAGTCTACAGAGCTTTCTAGGCCTTGTAAACCATCTCAAAAGATACTCAAGTCGCCTAGCAACCATTACCGCTCCCCTACGTGAGCTGACAAAGAAGGAAGTAGCCTATGCGTGGGACCCAGAGCACAATCGTTCCTTCGAAGCAGTCAAACAAGAAGTATCAATCCTCGGTGTGCTAAGGTACTTCGACCCAAATGCAGAAACAGTGATCCAGACAGATGCATCTTTGAAGGGCCTTGGTGCTGTACTCCTACAGCACGGTCACCCATTGTGCTATGCATCTAGGGCACTTACGGGAACAGAGCAGAGATACAGCAACATTGAGCGTGAAGCACTAGGACTAGTTTGGGGACTCGAGAGATTTCACTACTTCATTTATGGCAAGAAGTGCACTGTCCACACAGATCACAAACCGCTGGAGGCAATCTTCAAGAAGAATTAAATTATCCAGTTGTCCGGCAAGACTGCAAAGATTCGTGCTGAGGGCACTAATGTATGATGTCATAGTGAACTATGTAAAAGGCACCGACGTACCAATTGCAAATGCACTGTCGAGAATCTCACCACAGTCTGCACTGGACAGTAGTCAATTACCACAGCTTGACATTCATTATGTCACTAAAAACACTTCCAGCAACACCAACAAGACTGCATCAGATCCGGGATGAGACTACTTACCCCACCTTAAGCACATTGAGAGAAACAGTGTACAAGAGATGGCCAGACAAAAGAGAGAAATGCTCAGAAGCACTGCATGACTATTGGAACTTCCGCAAAGAATTAACCATTGAAGACGGCCTTCTACTGAAGTGAGACCGCATCGTTGTACCGCCTAAGGAAAGGAAATCTTGAGCACCCTCCACAAAGGACACTTAGGGCAAGAAAAATGCCTGCTAAGAACTAGAACCTCAGTCTTCTGGCCCGGCATGACCAAAGATGTTATCAACCTAGTCAAAGAATGTGGCCCATGCCAAAGACACCAATGCGAACAGCAGAAACAACCAATCATCCAGCCAGAACCACCAAATTACCCATGGAAAAGATTGAGCTCTGACCTGTTCGAATTCAAAGGCCACCAGTTCCTGCTAATCTCAGACCAGTACAGCAAGTTCCCTGGCATCTCTGCCCAACTAGTAACCGACAACGGACTTGACCTCAATACAGTGCAAAGGAATTCAGAGATTTCACAGAATCATATGGGATAAAGCACACCACAAGCTCCCCAGCCTATCCACAAGCAAATGGGTCTTCTGAACGCGCGGTGCAGACAGTAAAGAACATACTGAATAAATGTGACGAAGAAGGTGGAGACCCTTACCTAGGGCTGCTATCATGCAGGACAACACCTGTTGACCATCACCTGAAATCTCCAGCAGAACTCCTAACCAACAGAAAGTTCAAAACACTGTTATCCATGTCTAACCGTGCAAGCCTTACAGTTGATTCAGGGCACGTTAAGGAACAGTTAAAGAGACAACAAGAGCACTATGGCCATTATTACAACCAGAAGGCAGGTCCAACCCTCAAACCACTTCATCCAGGCCAGCCAATACGAATACGTGATCACCAAAATATTAATGTTTCAGAACTAAGCTGAGGGTTTTAATTGCGCAAGTACACATCTCAAACTGGAAATGTTTTCTTCTTCATTCGCATTTCAAACTTGAGGCAATAATCAGTGATCTTATACCAACTCACCTTTGTTGATTATCCCAATTTCTTCTAAAGATCGATACTGAAACAAGTAAACGTAGCTCTGATCAGTTGCTCGGATCAAGTTGAAAGGGAATTGTGTATTAACATCGCTGACCAAGTTAACTTTCAGTTACAAATAGCCTGTTCGATCATAGAATCAAAACTTGTTGTCTATCTAAATACTTTAGAAACGATCAAACTAGAGGTGGGAGCTTGATGCATTCTTTTTACTTGTTCAATTCCTAGCATTCATATTGTCTTAAGAAAAGCATCCGGTTTTCTCGGAATTTCCTTCGAGGTGTACATTATGTTTGTCTGTGAACTTGTCCATTTTAATGGAGTGCCAGTTCTTGGAATTTGACCTCCGCGCTCCTTCTCAACCCGAAAAATAAAAAGATCAAAACAACCTATTAATATATACGAATTCAAGAACATGGAGAGCATTTGAAACGCTTACAAACATCTTTGTAAATGCTACAAACGTATAGGTCTGGTTAAACGGCTATAGTAACAATTTAAAAACAAGCGGCGGACTTTTTTATCCTTCCTTTTATACCATTGTTGTTCATTCTGACTGTTGCACAACAAGAACATGAAGAGCATTTTAAACGTTTACAAACATCTTTGCAAATGCTATAAAAAGTAAATCTGTTTTAAAAGGCTGTAACAACAATTTAAAAATTAGCGCCGCGGCACTACTTTTATTTTACCATTATGTTGTTTAATCTGACTGTTATAGAACATGAGCTGAGTCAGTGAATTAAATGCTTGCGAGTAACGAACATAACTGAATTGTTGTCCTTCTCCATCCTCGCTAATACACACACGTAGGACTGAATTCAACGTTTTCCATGACCTATAAGCTGCTGAATCGTTCTTGCGATTCATAACAGAATGCATATTACAAGGTGTCTTTATCGTTCATCGATTTAGGAACCGCACCTGAATAACTTCAGTGAAAGCGAAAGTGTGTTGCATTGCTCTATCCCCCAAAACTGATTTTCAGTCACAAATTTGTATTTTCAATCGATTATGCATCGAGGAAATACGCAGCCTTTTAACCCACAAATACCTTGCTATAATAGGTGGCGACTAAAGCGCCAGTTACTGTCATAAACTAGAAGCGACTGAATAATGATTTCGCAGAACTGTGTTGAGTGGTAGCATGAGTCTCGCACAAGGATTACTTCCCTTTCATTCGCTTTTTCAAAACCGCAAATCAGTGATCTTATAAGTATACCAGCTGAAAACGAAAGTGTGGTGTCTTTGGCAGTTACCATGCTGAATACATGCATAAAGAAGCGACCGAATAACTTCAGAACTGAGCTGAGGATTTTAATTGCGCAAGTACAAATCTTAAACTGGGAATGTTTTCAGTTCTTCTTCATTCGCATTTCAAACTTGGGGAAATAATCAGTGATTTTATACCAACTCACCTTAGTTGATTATCCCAATTTCTCCTAAGGATCGATACTGAAGCAAGTAAATGTGGCTCCTGATCAGTTGCTCGGACGCAAGTTACGAGGAATGGTCAGAAATATTGCCGACCGATCCAGTGAAATCGACTTTCAGTCACACCCTATTAACAGCCAGAATCAAAACTAGTTTGGCTGGTTTTTTGCTGTTTTAGGACGAGTGGGAAAGGAGAAGGTCTCATCACGATATAAGGAATCAATTTTTATCATTGTAGATTGTCAATGTACTTAAATTACCCACAGCCATGTTGTTTCAAAATACGTGTATCTTTAAAAAAAAAAACAGTTTTAACCGGTTATATTATTGACTAAAAAAATGCAATGATGTAATGACTGCATTCAGCATCAAACAAACACGATGAGTTTTATAGCAACGCAAATAAAACGTCACTGGCCTTGTAACGTGTCCAGGCTGAGTGATCGAGATTTGCCAAACAAATACATTAAGTTAGCAACGAAGACAACAATGCACTGTCCCCGAAACGTGACCACGTCACTGATCAATTGGTTTAATTGCCTCTCTCTATACCGACAAACCACTTAATTATAAATAAAGAATTCTGTAAAAAAATGGCTTGAACCGTGACTGAAGTTGTCTTAATCCAAACTATTTTCCTTTGCTAAGACGAAACTAGAGGAAGGCGCTCGATGAATTTCTGTTACTTGTTCCTAGAATTCTCTTGAGAAGAGCATCCGGATTTCTCGGAATTTCCTTCAAAGTGTACATTAGTAGGTGGTAAAAGAGACTTCTGAGACACCCTCAAATTCCCCTGAATTTCACACAAATATTTCCTGCAGATTTCAACAAATAATACATTATTTGTCATCAGTCCAAATCAACAGATACCACGCAATTCTGATGAGTTTGAGCAGATTTGACAAATTGCGGAGTTGTGTGAAAACTGACAGAAATTGTTGAATTTGTCAGATTTGTTGGGTCTGAAATATTTGTGTGAAATTCAGGGGAATTTGAGGGTGTCTCAGAACTCTCTTTTACCACCTACTAAAGCTAAATTTAGCACAAGACAAAATCTTGAAATTGGCCAATTTCAAGATTTCTCCGCTGAATTTCCACACGAAAAATCAATCATTTTCCAAAATCTCACGCTCATTTGGGGAGAATATTTCTCCCAGTCTCCAATGCCCCAAAGCCAGCGTATCAATTCCATTTCTCTGAATCACTCTTTTGTCATCTTCCGCACTCAGCGCAATTTTGGTCATGTTTTCCGTGAACAAATGGTGCCCTCTGCTGCGGAAGATACTTTGCCTCCTGAGTTGCTTTGTGTTTTGTCCTCAAACATTCACAAAGTTTGCATGTCTT